>WBMV01002867.1:37194-87438 GCA_013396655.1 Campylorhamphus procurvoides | reverse complement strand
GGGGGGGGGGAAGGGAACTTTTTAATGAAGATGCAGCTTTTTTTTTTTGCCTGGTGAGTGATTCATTGCAGGCCGATGGAAATAGAAAGCTGTTCCCGTCCGGAACCCGGGGCTGTCACACTGAGGATTGCATTCTGCATTCTGCTCTGAGCTCACCGAGGGTGACGTGGTTGCTGCCAACCCCCTTCCTGTCCTCAGGCTGCCTTTGATACCAAAGGGAAAGTGTCTCCTCATCCCAAATCCCAGCAGGGAACATCCCTCTGCCTGCCCAGGGACCAGGAGCTGTGGGTCAACCCCTTATTTCCAAGGACTAGAGGAGCAAAAGCCACCAAGAGCTGATTCACCTCACTCTGCATCCCTGCAGCTGTCTGAATTCTCCTGCTGGCCAGCTGAGATGGACTGGGATGGACTGGGGTGGACTGGTCCCACATCCCAAGACATACCCCATCCCCATCCTTCCCCTCCTGTCCCCAAAACCCAGGTCAGGGAGTTTTTTTTAGCAGGATGAGCTCCCACATTTGCATCCTTCAGAAAATGAGCTCTCTGGTCCTGGCTGGAGGAAACAACAGGCAGAGCTTGGGTTTCTCTTCCTCTACAGTCTCTGCTCCTCAATTTTCCTGTCTGGGATGGCAGGGGACAGAGGGAGTCTCATCCCCACGTGATGCCATTGGGGTGATGGCTTTAAATAATTTAGATTAGATCTAAGCAATAATTTTCTGATAATGAGGGTGGGCAGGCCCTGGCACAGGGTGCCCAGAGAATCTGTGGCTGCCCCTGGATCCCTGGAAGTGTCCAAGGCCAGGTTGGACAGGGCTTGGAGCACCCTGAGATAGTGGAAGGTGTCCCTGACCCTTTCCCACGCTTCTCTTGGTTGTTAATTTTTTCCTGGATATGGCCTAATAGCGAATTAACAACATATATATATAAATTTGAAAACCTGAGAGGGATTTGGGTGTCAGGGAGATGGATGAGCTGCAACCCGAAACTTTTTTGGTAAGAAAAAGCGAAAAGCAAAACGGGGCTGTTCCAAAAAATGCCATTCTCAGTAGGATACAGCCCCTTTGTAGGAAGAGTTTAAGAGGTAATTGGTGGCCCTCTTTATTCAGAGAGTAAAGGGCTGGGTGTCAAACACAAATAAAATAAAATGGTTAAAAAAAATATAAAAGGGGTGGGGAGGCAGCTGGTTCCACTGGAGATTGTGATGTTCCTCCTGGGGTTTCAGCTCCTTACCAGTGTGAAAGGAGAAAAAATATTATATATATATATATATATTTGTGCTCCTCTGTTTGTGCTGCAGCTGGGAATGAGCAGATGGAAAAGCTGTTATTGAGAATGAGGGATCCATCCACTGGTGCTGCTGAGCTGGGACGTGCCACCACCTCTTGCTTTGTCACCAGGGATGACTCTCATTGCCATCAGTGTGGCATCTTGTCCCTGGAGCTGAACGAGGAGTTACCCACAAACACCCCCTTTTCCCAACAAGGAGGACTTAATGGGACCCTCTACAGGTCCCAGGTGGTCAAGGTCCCTTGGAAGATCTCACTGCTCCATGGACACCCCAGAAGGTCTGCTGGCTCTGAGAGCCTCTCCTGGTCACCAGCTGGAGATGGGAATAAAGCTGGACCCAGATGGACAAAATGCAGGCAGGAATCCAGATATTCTCAACATTTGGGAGAAATCAGCCCTGTGGAGGAGGAGCCTGGAGCGCTGTCTATCGGAACAAAGTCAGGTGAGAGCTCCAGAGCCAGATTCCAGCCATCCCTGAAGAGCTGTGCTCTCCAGCCCTGCAACACTTGGCCGAAACCCACGCCTGGTGATGGGATACAGAGAAGTTAAAAACTTATCTGAAACACTTAACAAAATTCCCAGTCGGGAGCGAGTTTATTTTTTTTAGTGAAAATAACTTGCAAAAACATCCGAGCAGTCGATGTTTGTGTTCTATTTCTGGGAATGCAGGAAAGACCCTGTGAACCCCCCAAAAAAACAATGTTTAAACAATCAGCCCCAAAGCACGTAGATATTCCAATCTGCTTGGGAGAAGGAGGGAAGAGGGAAATATCTGCACTGCAAGAGAGCAAAGCACTGTCTCAGGAGTGTAGGTTTGCCAGGCAGGAGCAAACAATAACCCCTCAAATTAGGGAATAAAACCAAGGGTTTATATAAAACAGCCCTTTCCCAATCTCTGCCAACCTCTGGCAATCAGCAGTCACTGTGAGACCCTCGTGTTGCCTCAATGCTGTGCCTGGAAGTTGTACATTTTCCATGGATTTGTTAACCTTCCTTGGAACCCAACCCTGCTCTTGGCCCCTGCCTGGGGCAGAGCTCTGGGACTGGGCTGAAAAAAAATTAGGAAGTCTTTCTTCTTATTCAATTTCAGCTTTCTGGTCAATTATTATATCAGGGCATGGCAACATGAATCCCTCTCCTTTCCCTTCTCCTTTCCCTATTTGGTTCCTCACTGCCTACCCCAAAACAGCTCAGTCCAGGCTGGAAAGAGCCTTCCAGAAACAAATAAAGTATTACAGCTCCAAACCTAAAAGATCCACTTTGAGCAGAAGTTTTTCCCCCTCTCTGACTCCTCCTTGGGGCCCAACATGCTCCTGGAGCTGCTGCTGGTGACATTTGTCTCATCCCAGTGTGGAAAATGGACTTTAAATACGCTCGAAAAGTCAGGGTTTCCTGGTTTCTGAGCAATAAATCCAGTTTTTGGGCCTTCCAAGGGATAAACTTATAGATCTCTGGGAAAATACAGTCTAGGGAAAGCAGGAAAAGCCAGCAATGATATTTGTATTTGGGCTGGCAAAGCAGCCTGGACAGGATTGTCACACACAGAGCTGCAGGAAGGAAGGACAGACCTGCTGGAGCCCATGGAGCTTCCTTAGGGAAAGGCAGGCAGAGCTGGGGCTGGAGCAGAGTTTGGGAATGGAGCAGCTGGATCCCAGCCTGGGGGATGTGTCCCCAGCCTGGGGGATGTGTCCCAGCCTGGGGGATGTGTCCCCAGCCTGGGGGATGTGTCCCCACCCTGGGGGATGTGTCCCAGCCTGGGTGATGTGTCTTCAGCCTGGGGGATGTGTCCCCACTCTGGGGGATGTGTCCCCAGCCTGGGGGATGTGTCCCAGCCTGGGGGATGTGTCCCCAGCCTGGGGGATGTGTCCCCATCCTGCCCAAGCTCGGGGTCCCTCGGATTCCCTGGGAATTGCCATTCCAGGAGGATGAGCCCTGGGGTGCTCCCCTTCCCCATCTCCAGTGGGCTCAGGGGTGCCCTGAGCTCCCAGGGCCCCCCAGCCCTGACCCCAGGATGTATATTGGAGCCCTAAATGGCTCAAATGGCATCTTTGGGATTTTCCCTCTTACCTAATTACAGGGATTTCTTTTTATTACCACTATGGGCTTGTTCCAAAACCCAGCCGGCTCAGCAGAAAGCTTTCCCAGGCTCTTGGATCAGACCAAGGCACTTGGGGGAGCTTTTCCTATAACAAATTATCCATTATTTGCTGGGGCTCATTCAATTATTAGACAGGAGCTGCAGGTATTTCCCTTCCAGGTGGAATCAAGGACAAGGCTCCCACTGCCTTCAGGAGGGTTTCACTGCAGCCCCTGAGCTCACCAACTGTGATAACTAATGTGTGTTGTTCAGTCCACGTTGTTTGGGGCCAAATATTTGTAAGGTCAGACACACCAAGATGGATTTTGGCCAAGGTTTCTCCAGCCCAGCCACCACTGTGAGCTCAGGGCTCCTGCCCCTGGAATCTCCTCAGTTAGGGGATTGGGGATTAGGAGGGACTAGGGGCATTTGCTGCCCTGGGATCTGAGCTCCAGCTCTCTCCAGGGGTTTTATAAAGGGGAGAAGTCAATTCTTTCCTCCTCTTGAGGTGTGTAGAGAATGAAGATATTACTTGTCTCATTATTCTCCTGGGTTTTTTCTAGCCTGGGGTGTGTCCCATGTGGGAGAGCAGGAGGACCTCATGGAGAAGGCAAGGACAAGGCTTAGGAAGCAGAAACCTTTGAATTCCTTTAACACTGGTGAGTTTTGCCATGGATTTCCCTGTGACCTTTGGAATTGGGCTTTGCCTCTACCTTAACCTCTCAAAAAGCTGCTCTTTGGGTGGCTCATCCTACCAGTTTATCACACAGTGGACCAGGAATTTCTCCCCAGACCTAGAGCAGAGCACATAGGGCTGGTTTCTCCATGGGTGGAGTGCTTGGAGAGCAGAATTCCCACCACCCTGCCTTCCTGGTGGCTTTTCTGGTGCTGCTGCACTCAGGAGGACTGATGTGAGCTGGAGTGTGAGAGGTGGGCTGGGAACTGCTGCTGCTCACACCGCTGGTAACTGAGGGCAACACATTTTCCCACACTGAAAATAAGGAATTTCAGTGCTGACTTGCTGTTGGAATCGAATGCTTGACTGTGCTCTGTAGGAAGAAGTTTTTACATAAAGGGATTTCAGAAGCAACCGAGTCCTGGAGGAAAATCTTCACCCTCAGGACACCTGTCCCTCCCTTGGAAATGCAATTCAGTGCCATTTCTGTAGGTGTAAAGCTCTATAGCAGCAGTTAATATATGCATACTTCTGGGTTCCCTCATTACCATTTCAGTTGGCTCGTTTACATAATAACACAGAACAGAAGATCATTTGCATAAAATTAAAAAAAAAAATCCAATAACCGAATGTTGCTTTTCCTTTGAAAGGCGAGGAGAAGGAGCCTGTGAAGTTATTTATATCCTGAAGGTCCTGGGGAGGCTGCTCTGCAGGGAGCTGAGCTTCCCTCACCAAAAGGGACCTGGCCACTCGAATTTATGCCCAAAATATTTCAGGCAGCTGGGCTGGAGAGGACGGGAAATCCCCTCCCAGCTGCAGCAAAGCCAGACAAAAGTCAAATCCCCCTGCTCAGCTCTGCACCTGAGGGGCTGGGAAGGAGGGCTCTGCTCCTTGGAGACGGCTGTGGTGATGGAAATATGTCTTTCTCTTCACATTCACCTACCCCGGGGCTTTCACAGCCACCCTCTCCTTCCCCACCCTCGTGGAAATGGGTCAGCAAAGCTCCTCGTGGCCCTCTGGGTTTCCCGTTGTGTTCTGATGGAATGGCAGAATGATTTGGGTTGGGAAAGACCTCCAAGATCGTTGAGCCCGAGCTTTGGTCAATATGGAGCTCTTAGAAAGCATCATGAGGATGGGGAAGGGTCTGGAGGGGGAGGGTGTGAGGACACTGAGGGCACTTGGGGTGTTCAGCTGGAGAAGAGGAGACTGAGGGGAGACCTCATGGCAGGGACAACTCCTTTAGGAGGGGCAGGCACTGATCTCTGCTCTGTGGGGACAGGGACAGCACCCAGGGAAGGGCTGGAGTTGGGTCAGGGCAGGGGCAGGTGGGATCTCAGGACAAGGTTCTTCCCCCAGAGGGTGGTGGGCACTGCCCAGGCTCCCCAGGGCAGTGGGCACAGCCCCGAGGCTGCCAGAGCTGCAGGATGGTTTGGATGATGCTCTGGGGCACAGGGGGTGACTCTTGGGGATGGGTCTATGCAGGGCTGAGGGTTGGACTGGATGATCCTTGTGGGTCCTTCCAACTCAGCATGTTCTGTGGATTAAACCACAGCACTCAGGGCCAGAAGGAATCCTCCCAACTTCCATGGCCAAATATTCCCAGATGAACAACCCTTGGCCATCCCATCTGGTGGGTCAGCACTGCTGGTGGTGTAACCAGAGCCATTTGGGGTTTGGAGCAAGCAGGGTCCCCATCAGGAGGGTCCCCAGGGAGGGCCATGTGCCTCTTCCCAGGAATTGTGGGTTTTGGGGGAAATGTGGGACTGAGCAGCTCGATTTTGCTGATTTGGTATTCAAGGCGTGTGCAGAATGGCCAGATTTGCATGAGAAAGGTTTGGTGGGAGAAACCTCAGGCCAAATCCTCTCTTCATTCCTAAGTCTCCAAACTTGCAGCATCTTTCCCAACACCGGGAATGTTCCCTCAGGTTTCCACGGGGTCGTGGGAGCTGGGCCAGGCCCAGGAGTACCCCAAGGTCATGGAGCACTGATTTATTACAGCAATTCCTGGTGAAAATTAAACTCCAACCCCTCGTAACGAGCTGGGCTCTGCGTTTCTCCCACTGGTGCAAATCCCCCTGTAGATTATTGGGCTGAGCAACCCCGAGCTTGGCAAGTTCCTGCAGCACAAATGGCCCTGGGCTTAGGAACATGACCCTGGGCTCCTCTCTCCGTGCTTTGGGGACCGGTGCTGGGCTGTGGGACCACAGGGCACAGGGACAATGGGACAATGCTGGTGCTGGCACTTCCCTGCCCCAGGGCAGGATGCTCCCAAACCCAGTCCTTGCCCAGGCACACAACAAGAATGTGCATTGTTGGCCATGGGTGTGGTGGGGCCAGCGCTCCGAGCCTGCCATGCTTGGACTTCTGCCCCAAATATTCACATGGCCTTAATAATGCTGCTCCCCTTTTCCCACCCTTCTCCATGTCCTCACCAGGGATGTGGTGGCTCCTCTGCTGGGGTGGTGAGGGGTTGTCCACGATGGAGCTCCATGTGCCTGTCCTGGCAAGGTGTGTCTGGAGCTGAGCCCTTCTTGACAAGAAGCCAAGTCCTATTTTCCTGTGGAAAATCCCCTGACAGATCCAGGGTGGGACATGAAGTGTCTCTCTCTTCCTCATAAGGAGCCATGTCCTACTGTCCCGTGGGAAATCCCCTGGCAGAGCTGAGGTGGGACATAGGGGAGTCCTGAATGGTCCCACCCCAGGTCTTTCACCAGAAGCATTTGGGAGAATCACAGAACATGCTGAGTTGGAAAGGGCCCATCAGGGTCATCCTGCACAGGACCATCCCCAAGGGGGCAAGATCTCCTCTGCCGAATCCCCCATCCCAAAAACCACGTGTGCCCACCAGGAACCTCAGCTTGGAGTTCCTTCACCTCTGTGCTGGGTCTGGAGCCCTGGGGTGGACCACACTGAGGGGTGGCACCTCCTCCCAAAAGCCTGGAAGAGGATGCAGAGGGAAGAGGATACTCAGCCTGGGCTGGGCCCTCTCCTGACAGCCTGCCTGTCCCAAGCAGCCTGAATAATGTCTGTGGGACATCTGCTCCCTCTTCCAGGTGTCTGCTCCTCCCAAGGGGCACCAGAAGACTGAGCTGGGGCTGGGACTGAGGTCCTGGATGCTCCCTCAAGTCCTGCAGACTTTAGTCCTGCAGGGACAGCAAGGCCCTGCCTGTCTGGGACATTTCCTTGTGTCCTGTACTGAAAAATCAGAAGGGAAAGCCTTTCACTTCACCAATTGCACTGGGAGATCCCTGAGAGATTCCCATTAGTGTCCCCTGTGCTGGAACATGCTGGATGGGTCTTCTCCAGGTTCCTCCATCCCAGACACAAATTGAGCCGGGGGGAATCCACAGCAGAATTTCACAGCTCACTGTTTTAATAAATGCCTGGAAAACGCAGAGTGCAATTGAGTCAGGACCTTTCCAAGGCACTAATAGTTTGGAACGCATGGATCATGCCTATGGGAATAGTGCTGGCCTGGAAAGCATGGGTAAGGCCCAAACAGCTCCAAGAGATGCTGCTTGAAGAGGAGCTGGATTCAATCAAGGGCCATCCCTTGGAGCTGAGGAAACGGGACAACCGGCCTGCTGAGACCCCGCCGTGCTGGGGAGGATTTTGGGGCTGCTGGCGAGGGCTGTTCCATGACACAGGACAGATGCTCTGCCTGCTAATCACGAGAAAAATCCTTCTGAACACCCTTAATTGCCAAAAAATAATCTTGCTTCTGTGGTTGAACTCCCTCTGTTCAGCAGAGCCTGTGCAGGACGTGGACTCATCTTTGCTTCCCTCTCAGCGTGGCCACAAGAAGGAAAACATGTCCATGAGGCATCTGTTTCCCCCTGGAGCACCTGGAGGGGAGAGTCGACCCCAGAGCCAGCCTTTTACTGCAGAAAAGCTGAAGATTTGGCCAAGCTCCTCGTGTGCTCCATGGGTGCTGAGCACTGCCTGGTGCTGGGAACCCACTCCAGGTTTGCAAGGGAAATGATGGGCAAATAAAGCTCCTTCCCTGGGAGAGCTGCCCCTTCCAGGCCCAGTGGCCTCGTTATTCTCAGCAGAAGATAAGCCTCGTTTGCATAATTTTTAATTCCTTCCACACTCTGGCTTTGCTCTCAGGGTTTGAACGGGGGGTTATCCCTCTTATTAATGTTTTTACTCCCTGTGCTTGTCCCAGCTGAAGGGATGGCACTTCTGGTGGGACTGGTGGCCCTGGGTGGGCTGGGGGCTCTGGGGGGGTTGTGTGTTTGCTCCCCCTCAGTGCTCCCTGCAGGTCCCACTCTCAGATGAGAATGTCACAGCCTGTCACAGCCACCAGGCTCTCAGGGGCTGCCCAGGACCATAACCAGGGTGGGAAACACAGCAGCAGGTTTTTGGAGGGACCCCTTTGGAGTTATTCCCAGCTGCTTGAGCTCTCTAAGAGCAAAGGGTTTTTTTTTAAGGTGAATATCTGCTTTCTCTTTTCTCTGGGGGGTGCAGGACACACAGACACAGCAAGTTCTGGGGATGGTGGAGCACCCACCTCCCACCTTCCCTCTCCCATCAGATCCAATCTGCTCCTGAACTCAGTCCCCCCTGCAAGTTCATGTTTTAAAGATGATCAAAGCTGAATCATCTCAGTTCTTGTAGGGAGACAAGGAAGAGAAATGCCAGCTGAGGTGCTGGCTCCGTAGCTGGGTCCTGCCCTGTGTGGGGAGGCACTAATGCCTCATCCCCATGCCCAGCCTCATCCCCATGCCCAGCCTCATCCCCATCCCAATCACTGTGCCCATCCCCAGCCCTTTCCCTGCAGACAATGCTTGGACAGGTCTCCACTCAGGCAGTAAGACCAGAACTCAGTCTCCACCCAATCCCCATCCCTATCCCTGTCTCCATCCTCACCCCATTCCCATTCCCACCCTATCCCCTCCCACTCCCCCTCCCTTTTCCCATTCCTGTTCCCATTCCCTCTCCCCCCTTTACCCCCATTCCCACTCCCAAACAGGCACTCCCTCCCTCTTTCCCTCTCCCCCCGAGCCGCAGGGTGAGGCTGGCCGGGGGCAGGAGGCTCATGCAGATGAGATGCAAAAGAGAGGGATGAGGATTTGCATCCTTTGCAATGCAGGGGCCGCTTGGAACCGCTCGAGGGTGGGAGGGAATTGTTTTACAGCCCTCCTGCTGGATGTCGATGTCTCTGCTGAGCCCGCGAGGGATTTCTGGATGTGGAGTCTGAAGGACAAGGACCCCAATGCTTGGTCTGTGCTACCATTTAAAGATCCCAATGCTCCCTGTGCAAACGCAGCTGCAGCTGTTGCAATTAACGGCCTCATTTTTCATTTCTATTAATTGCGACTTTTTTTTCCTGTGAATTTTAGCTGATTAACACACTCTTCCCTCTCAATTAAGAGCTCTGCATCCTCCCAGCTCCCACGAGCTGTGTGGTCCCTCACCCTGCTGGAACTGTGCTGGGAGAGGGGTTTGTGGTCCCCCAAATCAGCTCCCTCATGGATAATCCCAGCCATTCCAGAGCATTTTGCTGAGTGGGGTGATGCTGTTTTCCATTTTTCCATACCGGGGAAGAACTTTCCTGCCTGTAGGAGATAAAACCCTTTGGCCCAAGGTCTCAGCATCTCCTCGGAAAGGTCCTGCCTGCGATTCTTCGGGAGGATGCTGCGTGTGGGACCTCGGGCTATCCAGGGATGCATCCCAGGAATTCGGGCAGCACCGAGACGGACAAACCCGGCACAAGCGGGGCCGGGGTGGCCGCGTCCCGTTACTCGTGTCTCTCTGGCTCCTCCTGAAGGAGACAGCCCCGTGTAGCTGCAGGAGCAGGGGAGAGGGGCAGGGATTGCAGGAGGTGGGATAGCCTTGGATGGGAGGAAAGCAGGGTGGGAAATGGAAGGACATGAATCCCATCCTATTGGGGTTTTAATAGAGTTATCCCTGCCTGCTGTGGCTCCATCAGCACAATTCCCACATTCTGGATCAGCCAAAGCTGGCACAGACATGAGTGAGGGGTGGAGGGATGGGGTTTGGAGGGATGGGATTGAGAGAGATGGAACTCACAGGTACAGGGGATGGAGGGATGGGATTGAGAGAGGTGGAACTCACAGGTACAGGGGATGGAGGGAAGGGATTGAGAGAGGTGGAACTCACAGGTACAGGGGATGGAGGGATGGGTTTGGAGGGATGGGACTTGAAGGGACAGGATAGAGAGTTGGGACTTGGAAGGGCAAGGCTTGGAGGGACAGGAATTGGAGGGACACTAACTGGGAACTGTGCCAGGAGGGTGGAAGGAGCAGCCCCGAGCCAAGCTGCTCACACAGCTCTCCAGTCCTTCTCCATGCAGCCAGCCAGAGCAGAGCCCACCCTCTGTGAGCTGGAGGGGAGGTGGGCTCTGACCTGCAGGACACAGCCCTTTCATTTAATCTCCTTATCCCCAAGGGCTTGGAATTTGCACCCTGGCCTTGGATTTTGTATTCTGCTGCCACTCTCCGACTCCCAAATCCTGCCAGTGGAAAGAAATCTCCCCCTGCTTTGCTGGGCAGGGTTTTCCCAGTCAGGCTGAGCCTGGGCTGGGGCTGGAGCCCGTTTGAAAGGACAACCCGCTGTGCTGGGTTGCTCCAGGGCCACTGAGCCCTGGATGCCCTCCCTGGTCCTGCTCTGTGCCAGGGAGAGGGCTATTCATTCTGCAGCCAAGGCACAGCCCTTTGATTTTTTTCCTGGGACACATTTTTCATGTTGGTTTGTGCTGCTTTGCTGTGGCTGCAAGGGGACAGGCAGCTACGAGGCAAAAGGGATGGATCCTTGGGAAGGCAACAGTTCCCAGTGGGTTGAAGTCTTAGAATCAGAGTCCTTTGGTTGGGAAGAGACCTTTCAAAGCCATCTCTCCAACCCCCAAGCTGGCACTCAGCTGGGGCTACACGTTGGAATATCAGCCTGGCAGTGGCTCCTGGGGGGAATTGCTGCACAGAGCTTAAAGGGAGACAGAATTCCTGGGCTTCCCAGGGACAGGCATCACAGACAGTGATTTTATGGTTTGCAGGAGTGAATCACATCCCTGGGCTCCAAAATAGCTGCAGAGGGTTCTCCCTGGGGGCTTGGTCACTCCAGAGAGGAAACAGGAAAACAACAAGCTAAATATTGAGTGGATGAATTCAAGTGACACCCAAAAGCAGCACTCAGGGTGACACACCTGCCCCTTGTACCCACTGAATAGGCCATGAGTGAAGGACTTATATCCAGACATCTCAGCAAACACAAACCTACTCAACAGTTCATTTCCCCCTAAACATTCTAATTCTTCTGCAGTCTAAAGAGATGGGGTTGATGGTTACTTAGTCTGGCTTAAAACTCTGTGTTTCCCTCACTGCAGTGGATTTAAATAGTGAATTATTATTATTAAATATGTTTTTGACTATTTCAGGGCACCAAACATCCAGACAGATGCAGAGGGGTTGGCCAGGAGCTCAGAGTCATCAGCAATCCACCCATGAGGACCTTTCCTCCAGCCTGGAGGGCTCTGTGGGCTCTGCCCAAACCAGAACCCTTACACATTGAAAAGACACAGTTGGACCTTTTAATTTTTGGTTTGTTAACTCATAAATTTATATTTTTTAAATTTTATTTTATTTATTAACGTTTATGAACAAAACCCACAGGTTTGCTGTAGCCTTTCCCTGTGAAAGCAGCATCTTCACATCCCTATTTTTCAGAGCGAGAGGGGGCTTCGGGCCATTATGGCTTTCCCAAATTCTTCCTTTCTGGAAGCCCTTTTTCTCTTAGGTGACATTAACCCGGGGCTCTGTCACCCCACCCCACTTTAACGATTTCCTCTGGAACATTTTCTGTTCAATAAGCCAGTGTGTTCCCCAGCTGAGGGGAATCTCCTGCAAAAAGAAGGAAAAAACCCAAAAAACCCCCTAGCCCATCCCGAGCAACACAAATGCCATGGCTGGTGCCTGCCACCCAAAGTGCCCTGTGGAAGAATGTGCCCATGGCAGAGGGCCCTGGACATCTCAGGCAGGATTTTGGCTGCTCCTGGATGCAGGAGCCTCTCTCACCACTGCAATAACATTTGCTATAATAAGCCAGGACTGTGTTTTGGGAAGGAGGGAGAGCGGTGGAGACGGCGTGGCTGGGCTGGGGAGGGATGGGGGGGCTCCTCACTGTCACCCCCCCACCCCAGGCTCAGGGGGATGCTCTGCCCAGGGATTGGCTTGGCAGGGAAAAGCAGGGGGTGCCCTGGGGGTGCTAAGGGGGGGTCTTGCTCTCTGCCCTCCCCAAGTCCAGGCTGGACAGATGGGATGGCTCCAGGAGGCTGTTGGGGCTGCAAACCACCCCCTTGGTTTCCAGTCTCTGTGCCAGGGCCTGGGCAGGTGCCCTGAGCTCCAGTTCAGTCCAGTCCAGCCCAGCCCAGTCCAGTCCAGCCCAGTCCAATCCAGCCCAGTCCAATCCAGCCCAGTCCAGCCCAGCCCAGCCCAGCCCAATCCAGCCCAGCTCCTCCAGCCCAGTCCAGCTCCTCCAGCCCACTCCAGCCCAGCCCACCTCAGCCCAGTCCAGTCCAGCCCAGTCCAGCCCAGCCCAGCCCAGTCCAGCCCATTCCCAGTGCCTTCCCCTGCTCCTCTCCCTGTGCCAGGCTGCCCTGGAGCCACCTCACCCCCACGGCTCCAGTGCCCTGACTGGGCACAGGGAGGAACCGACTGTCCAGGAGGGTCTTTTGCTTGGACACTGGATGGCTGGTTGGAGCTGCTGGGGCTGGCTCAGCCCATGCCAGGGGCTGGGATGGCACTGGGGCATCTGCTTGGCCATGAGGCACCTCCAGGTTCTCTGTGTCTCCTGGACCAAGAGGGAGTTCACTGCCAGAACAGCAGCCCAAATTCTGCATCCACCCAGAGATGCCAAGCCCATCACTTTTCCATGGGGTCTCTGACAGCAAATAAACTTCTTCCCAGCCCAAACCAGTCCCTATTCCCAGTCTGAGTTCGGTGTGGTTTCCATTCCTGGGCTTTGCTTGTCCCGTGCTGGGCCCTGCTGGGCCCCCAGTGTCTCCTGTGGGTGGACATTCCTGCCCCGGGTGCCTTTGGTGGTTTTTCCAGGGATAGCTGTCGGCTCCTGCCTGGCCAGGGCAGAACGTGCTGGGCCCTCTCCAGCCATCAGAGAACAAGGAGCCGATTCAGGAGGAAATTTAGTGTGTGCTCCTGTTCCTCACACCTTCCCACTCAGGGCCATAAACCCCTCCAGAGCAGACCTGGAGGGCAAAGAGCCATTTCTGGATGTGACTCCGGGCGGTGTCACCTCACTCTCCCCATCCCAGGTCTTTCTTGATCCAACACAAACCCCACAGGCAGACGAGGTCCATCTCCTAGCGTGTGTCAGGGTGGCTTTGAGCCAGCTGGGTGGGTAGCATGAGAGGGGCTCTTGATTTACCCCAAAAATAAGAGGAGCAGAAACTGTTTGGAAGGGGGATCCGTCCTGGAGAGGCTCCTGCAGACCCCACAGGTTTGGGTCAGGCTCTGCTTTCGGGATCCATCAACAGGAGCAGAGTCACTGTGACATCCAGGCCCTGTAAGAGCCATTCAGAGGTGCAGACGACCAGATCCCCCTGTGCCCCCTGTGCCCCCCATGCTCGGGGTCCTGCTCCCTCTGCCCAGCCCTGTGCCCACAGTCACCCCTGGCAGCACCTGAATGCTGCACAAGACAAACACCAAACCCAGCGTGGCAATTCCAGCCACATAATATCTCTTTTCATTATTAGCTGAGGTGTTGAGTCTGATCACAGCACACACTGTTTGCTTTGTGCCACGCTAAAGCCCCTGTAATTTCTCTGCAAGTCAACATCATTCCAGCGAGGAGGCTGAAAATCTACAGGCTACTGTGCAAACGAGCTAGCAAATATTAATCCACAGTAAAGCATCGGGGAGGTGGAGGCAGGCAAGGGGGGAGGAATGTTATTTATACCCCCTCCCCCAGGGATTAATAATGCCAAATTAAAGAAAAAATAAACAAGAAGAGGGCAAGGGGTGTGACATATTCCTGGTCCCAGCATCCCTGCTCCCTGTGGGATTTCCTGGGGGGCTGCTGGTGGCAGGGAAAATGTCCCAGTTCAGGGAAAATGCCCCAATTCAGAAGAGCATCGGATGTGCTGAACTGGAAGGGACCCAGCAGGATCACAGGAGTCCCAGGATGGACCTCCCTTGTCCCCCCATGAGCTTTAGAGGCTGCCAGGGATGGGTTGAGCTCCTCAAGTTGCCCTGACACGTGGCACCCCCACAGGCTTCCCACGAGCCCAGGAGAAGAAGGTCCCTTAATGGTGCTGTGAGTCAGTTCCCCCACCTTCAAACACAGGATGTTCGTGCTGTCTGACTCCCAGGGCAGTGCCCTGCATGGCTGGGGTGGGGATGCCCAGTGCCACAGCAACGGGCACCACCACCCAAATCTCAGCTCAGGACGTGTGGAAGGTCTTTGCCAGGTGCTGTTTGCCCAAATTGAGGAGTTGGCTGGAGGGGCCATGCACTGGCCCAGCCTGAGCACAGACACTTCATTCTTCATCATGGCAGTGGTTACATCAGTGGTTCTGGGTGAGACCCCTTGGCTGGGAGGACTGGGAAGCCTCGTTGCTCTCCTGTGATCCCCCCAAAATCCAATTCCCCATCTGCTGCTCTCTGAGGGTACCACCTCCACAATACCTTGCTCAGGATCCAGCCTGCCCACAGTGCTGGGAGTGTTTGCCAGATGGAACACCCCTTTTTTCCCCCAGTTTTGCAGGCCCCTAAAGGATGGAGATCTGGGACCAGAACCCCTGTGTCTCCCTGCAAGCTTTGCCCCTTCGGGGTGGCAGCAGCAGCACCTTCACCACAGCCCTGCAACCCACCTCTTGGTCTCTTCCCAGGAAAAATATCACCTTGGGCTGAGATGCAACAGGAGTGACGTTGTCTGGAAAGAAAGAAGGATTTGCTTTCACCTGTGGCTGTGGGTTTGCAACCAAAGTACACAGGCAGACTCCAGGCCAGACTGTACCCTGGAGCCCAGCCAGGAGATGGGCTGGACCCTGCTCTGCATCCCAAACTCCTGCCTGCTGCCTCCAGGGCACTTCCCTGGGGGTTTGCAGCCAGGGAGCAGGGGGGGAGCCCAGGGCATCCTGCTGCCCACCCTCAGGCTGGCACGGAGCAGGATGGAGAAAGGGCTGGCAGCATCCAGGATCCCAGTGCCCACCAGTGATGGTGTTGGAATCCATGTCAGAGGGGTGGTAATGAAGGCAAAGCAGCCCTGCTTGTTGCACCCCCTGAAATCCTTGGAAAAAGGTGCCAGAGGGAGGAGGGTCTTTATTGCTCCCAGGGGCAGGTGGGCAATGGGGGGATCATTCCTGGCTGGCTCTGGGGCTGCCCATGGACCCACCAGGCTCCAGCAGCTCCCACTGACCTGGCTCCTCCAGGGGCATTGGAATGACCCTAAAAAAGGCAAATCAATGCAACCCCAGCTGGGTGGGATGCCCTGAGTGGATCCCACCAGGGGCACACGTGTGCCCACACCTGCACCCACGTGGCCCCACTCGTGCTCCTGGTGCCCACACGGTGGGATGGGGTCCATGCCCAGCCCAGGCCCAGCCTCCTGGACACGGAGAGGCAACGAGCTGTTTCTCCAGTGCTCAAGTTTTTCTTTCAGACTCCGAGCTGCCTTGCCAAGTGTTATAAAAATATATCAGTGTGAGCCAAAACATTTAGCACTCCACTTATTACTTTAAGGTTATAGGTTAAACAAATTCCTTCTCAGAATTTACTGTGTTCATTTCAGCTTCACAACACAGCCCTGCTAGCGGTAGATATATTTCACACTGTAATACCTCCCTTATGGATTGCAGGGGGGGAAAGGAGAAGAGGAAAGTAGCTTTCTAAATTTTTATGTGAACAAAAGCTACTATATAAACTAGCTGAAAACAAGTCCTTTGCAAGAGATAGTTTGTAAAACTTATTTTCCAGTAACCAATAAAACCGAGAATGAAAGGTAAAGTTTGTTTTTGCCTTACCTAATAACTTTTCTTTTTTTTTCAGAGTTTTGCCTTTTTTGGGGGGCAATAAAGCCTAAAAAGAAAATAAAGAGCCAAGTTCACACCTTGGACAAACAGGTGTAATTGTTCCAGTGAAACTGCTGCTTTGTGAGCTGGGCTTAAACCCCTCTTGGGTGGTGCAGGAATTCAGCTAAGGGGAGCAGGGTCCCAGAGAAGCTGTGGCTGCCCCAGCCCTGGAAGTGTCCAAGGCCAGGTTGGACAGGGCTTGGAGTGACCTGGGCTGGTGGAAGGTGTCCCTTCCCATGGCAGGGGTGGAAAAAGGTGATCTTAATGGTCCCAAACCATTTTGGGATTCACTTCCCCACCTTTAGTCCTACAGAGGGGCTTTCATCCAGCACTAAGGGGTTAAATCACATCTGGAGGAAACTTTCCAAGGAGGATGCAAAGCTGAGGTGAGGGCGATGCTGAGTGTGGTGACTGAGAGATGTCACAGTCACACCATATGATGCCATTTCAACTGGACCACAGGGAAAGGCTGGAAGCAGCTCCAGGATCATAGAATTCCAGAATGGTTTGGGTTGGAAGGGACCTTAAAGTGCCAAAAGTGCCACCCCCTGCCTTGGGCAGGGACACCTTCCACCAGCCCAGGTCACTCCAAGCCCTGTCCAACCTGGCCTTGGACACTTCCAGGGCTGGGGCAGCCACAGCTTCTCTGGGCACCCTGTGCCAGGGCCTGCCCACCTTCCCAGCCAGGAATTCCTTCCCAATATCCCATCTAACCCTGCCCTCTGACATTAGGAAGCCGTTCCCCCTTGTCCTGTCACTATCTGCCCATATAAGAGTCCATGCCCCTCCTTTTTATAAGCCCCCTTAAGATACCGTGAGGATTTTCCTTGCAAGATGAGGGTGCTCCAAACTGCTGCTTTCTATGGAACAGCCCTCAACAAAAGGGGAGAAAAAAAAAAGCCTCAGGTCCGGTTCATGTTTGGGGTTTGGATTTCACCTCGGGAGGGGAGGGGCGAGGGAAGTCAGACACGGAGGTGTCGTGTACACGAGCTCATAAAACCGGGCCAGCACGCTGAAGATGGAGGAGCTGAGGGACTCTTTAGAGGTATCCGTCACATAAATGAGGAGGTGGAGGAAGTCTGGATGATAGTAACCCCATATTAAAAAATTCTGCCCTGTCAACAGGCGAAGAACTACACGGTGGAAATACGCCTGTGCCTGTTGAACTGTGAAACCAGATGTCTTCGAGCAATAAGTGCCGGGGAGGAGGCGGGAGGGAACACGTTCTCCTGCGAGGAGGAAAAAACCCCAACGTGCCGCTCCAGCCGTGGTTTCAATTAAAACGGCTCGAACCAAATATTGCTGCGATTAATGGGATGTCCAGCTGTGACGCCGCCACCACCGAGTGTCCCTCCCCACCGAGCTCAGGCAACATCTGCAGTGCAAGCCCAGTGTCCAGCCAGGGCAGCCAAGGAGCACAGAGGCAGCTCAAGCTTCTCCTGCTGCCTCAGCCCAGAGGAGAGGAAAAATACAGGCATGGGAGAGGTTGAAGGTGATGCAAACCGGGCCTCGTTTGCATCTTTGGGTAAATGGGGATTTCGGCCTGGAAAAGAGGGAACGTGGCATGAGACCAAGCTTTGGACATGACAGAAACAAGTCTTGGGTGCTGCAAGAGCAGGAAAGGGCTGTGCTGTTTTTCCAAAGGTTAAGGCAGCTGGAAGAAGCAGCGCTTTGATCCCTTGCAGCGTTTAACCTGTGTTGAAAAACACCCAAACTCGCTCCTAAGCTCCAGTGCTGGGATGGGACTCGTAAAGCTGAGGTTTGCAGAACAGGAAGAAAGACTCCATTCCTGTTTGGGAAGGTGAAGTGGTACTGAAAGGATTCAGATGCTGAAGCTGAGGGAAGGCAAGGGGGGGGAAATGGGTGCCCTTGGACACTGGTATGGATCCTGTAGGAAAAACATGTGTTGTGGGAGAAGGGGAGAAAGGAAAGTGTGGACTTCTGAGGAGTGATTAAACATGAAGAAGTAACTTGGAAAATCATTGGTTCTGTGGAGGAATGAATGAAGAGGAGGAATGAATGAAGAGGAGGAGGGTGTGAAGAGAAGAACCAGAATGCAAACAGGGCAGGGCTTGAGCCTGTCTGAGAGAGGAGGAACCATCAGCGGTGGTGGAGGAGCAATGACAGAACACAAGGATGCTCGAAACTTCCCCTGAAGTGGCAGCTCCTCAGCTCTGTGACCCACAACCCTGAAACACTTGCAAAAAGCCCTCTCAGACATCCCCACTCCCAACGAGACACTTTAAAGCTTTCCCAGAGCTTCCCTGGATCCTTTCCAAAGCCCCTTGGAAGGCGCAAGGCGGCGGAATCCGACGTCGCCGCTTGGCAATTTCCTAAAGTCGGGAGGCGGCGATTTTGGAAGTCCCAGAATAAGGGAAACAGCTGTAAGTGACGCTCTGAGGGACTGGGTTGCATTAGGAGACTCGCAGAGACATGTTAGCTCGTGTTCAATGAGGTGTCACACTGATCTCTGCATTTCCCCCGTGGCTGCACGTGCCGAGAGAGGAGCCCCCCGGGCAAGTGTGTGTGTCTGTGCCCTGGGGATGGACAGGGGGCCACCAGAGGCTTCTTGGACAAAATAACGTGGCCTGGGGATGGATTCGAGCCTTAAACATGGGAAAGTTGATGGTGCTGATAAGGCAGAGCGCACAGATGTGGCCAGGGAGGGTCTGGGCTGTCTCACACCGTCAGCACATCAGTGATGCTCTGGGTTTGCTGCACTGGCTGCTCTCAAGGATGACAGGGATCAGTTCCTGTGCTCCAAGTCCTCTGTTAAACATAACTAGATCACTCCTGTGATCTTAATAGCAGCAAAAGCCTTGTTTCAGTCCTTGTTGCCACTTTCACATCCCTCTGAATGTGCTTGTAACCTCAGATAAAAGTTGTTCCTTAAGGCTCAGTGTCGTATCAAGGCCCCTCATCTCTTCAGTAGCAGGGCAGGACTTATCTGAAATCATTCTTTTCAAGAGGAGGGCATTTTACTGAGCTCCTGGACATCACCAGCACACCTCAAACTTCCTGGTTATGCTGGGGCTCCAAGCTGCTCTAAAGCTCCAGCTCCAGGTTTCCCTCAATTAAAAAGAAAAGGATCCAAAATTTGCAGAGTTTGCTCTTCCCTCAGGTTTTTTTTTCTTGGGGAGAGCTGACATAATTTGTTCAGGACCATGACCCCTTTCTCCAGGCAAACTCAGTGGGATTTCGAGAAACCAAATCTCCCAGTCACAAGGCTCAGACAGGGGTGTCTCGCAGGGGTTGGCTCTGCTCTTGCTCTCGACAATTAATATCCTTCCTACACTTCAGCACAGCGTTGTGGGTCAGCCAGCGAGGCTCCCAGAAGGATACCCGAGTTCCTCAGCCAGCAGGGGCTGTTTGCAGATGTCTCAATTCATCCCTCACCTTCCCACGGCACAGGAGTCTGGGGGTTTGTTTGCTGTCACTCCCCCTGCCCTCTGGAAACACAGCTCTGCTTACTGGGAGCCTCTCTGGGGAGACACCCCCTCACCAGCACCACGGCAAGGTCTTCCTTCACCTCTTCACCAGGTGGTTCCTCCTGGTGAAGTGCCAGCTGTGTCTTCATTAACCTGTCCCTCCCCACTGCTATAGCAGACCTCAACTCCAACTAATTTTATCCACTTCCAGCTAACTTTATATCCACTTCCAGCTAACTTTATATCCACTTCCAGCCAATTTTATCCACTTCCAGCCAACTTTATCCACTTCCAGCTAACTTCATCCACCTCCAGCTAACTTTATCCACCTCCAGCTAACTTTATCCAACTCCAGCTAACTTTATCCACTTCCAGCCAACTTTATCCACTTCCAGCTAACTTCATCCACTTCCAGCAAACTTTAGCCACTTCCAGCTAACTTTATCCACTTCCACCTAACTTCATCCATTTCCAGCTAACTTTATCCACTTCCAGCCAACTTTATCCACTTCCAGCTAACTTTATCCACTTCCACCTAACTTCATCCATTTCCAGCTAACTTTATCCACTTCCAGCCAACTTTATCCACTTCCAGCTAACTTTATCCACTTCCAGCCCTTCTTCTTTCCATCCTTTCCCCCCAGCACCCTCATGTCCCCCAGCATCCCCAGCACCCCGAGCAGCCCTGCCGTGTCTCGCCCCTGCTCGCTGGAGGGCTGTTTCTCCATGCCTTTATCCCCTTCCCCGGGACACGGCGCAGTGTAATGTCTGTCTGCTTTTCCTGCTTGTCTCGTTCCTCCAAACCACATGTTCTCCTTCGCCGGCGTTTACGGGGCCGTGCGGCAGTGGTGGCGCCNGCAATTTCCTAAAGTCGGGAGGCGGCGATTTTGGAAGTCCCAGAATAAGGGAAACAGCTGTAAGTGACGCTCTGAGGGACTGGGTTGCATTAGGAGACTCGCAGAGACATGTTAGCTCGTGTTCAATGAGGTGTCACACTGATCTCTGCATTTCCCCCGTGGCTGCACGTGCCGAGAGAGGAGCCCCCCGGGCAAGTGTGTGTGTCTGTGCCCTGGGGATGGACAGGGGGCCACCAGAGGCTTCTTGGACAAAATAACGTGGCCTGGGGATGGATTCGAGCCTTAAACATGGGAAAGTTGATGGTGCTGATAAGGCAGAGCGCACAGATGTGGCCAGGGAGGGTCTGGGCTGTCTCACACCGTCAGCACATCAGTGATGCTCTGGGTTTGCTGCACTGGCTGCTCTCAAGGATGACAGGGATCAGTTCCTGTGCTCCAAGTCCTCTGTTAAACATAACTAGATCACTCCTGTGATCTTAATAGCAGCAAAAGCCTTGTTTCAGTCCTTGTTGCCACTTTCACATCCCTCTGAATGTGCTTGTAACCTCAGATAAAAGTTGTTCCTTAAGGCTCAGTGTCGTATCAAGGCCCCTCATCTCTTCAGTAGCAGGGCAGGACTTATCTGAAATCATTCTTTTCAAGAGGAGGGCATTTTACTGAGCTCCTGGACATCACCAGCACACCTCAAACTTCCTGGTTATGCTGGGGCTCCAAGCTGCTCTAAAGCTCCAGCTCCAGGTTTCCCTCAATTAAAAAGAAAAGGATCCAAAATTTGCAGAGTTTGCTCTTCCCTCAGGTTTTTTTTTCTTGGGGAGAGCTGACATAATTTGTTCAGGACCATGACCCCTTTCTCCAGGCAAACTCAGTGGGATTTCGAGAAACCAAATCTCCCAGTCACAAGGCTCAGACAGGGGTGTCTCGCAGGGGTTGGCTCTGCTCTTGCTCTCGACAATTAATATCCTTCCTACACTTCAGCACAGCGTTGTGGGTCAGCCAGCGAGGCTCCCAGAAGGATACCCGAGTTCCTCAGCCAGCAGGGGCTGTTTGCAGATGTCTCAATTCATCCCTCACCTTCCCACGGCACAGGAGTCTGGGGGTTTGTTTGCTGTCACTCCCCCTGCCCTCTGGAAACACAGCTCTGCTTACTGGGAGCCTCTCTGGGGAGACACCCCCTCACCAGCACCACGGCAAGGTCTTCCTTCACCTCTTCACCAGGTGGTTCCTCCTGGTGAAGTGCCAGCTGTGTCTTCATTAACCTGTCCCTCCCCACTGCTATAGCAGACCTCAACTCCAACTAATTTTATCCACTTCCAGCTAACTTTATATCCACTTCCAGCTAACTTTATATCCACTTCCAGCCAATTTTATCCACTTCCAGCCAACTTTATCCACTTCCAGCTAACTTCATCCACCTCCAGCTAACTTTATCCACCTCCAGCTAACTTTATCCAACTCCAGCTAACTTTATCCACTTCCAGCCAACTTTATCCACTTCCAGCTAACTTCATCCACTTCCAGCCCTTCTTCTTTCCATCCTTTCCCCCCAGCACCCTCATGTCCCCCAGCATCCCCACCACCCCGAGCAGCCCTGCCGTGTCTCGCCCCTGCTCGCTGGAGGGCTGTTTCTCCATGCCTTTATCCCCTTCCCCGGGACACGGCGCAGTGTAATGTCTGTCTGCTTTTCCTGCTTGTCTCGTTCCTCCAAACCACATGTTCTCCTTCGCCGGCGTTTACGGGGCCGTGCGGCAGCGGTGGCGCCTTGGCCACGCTCCAAGGAGACCCTTAGTCACTTCATTTGCACAGCCTGCAACCGGAGCACGGCGAGCCCGTCGGGGAGCCATTCCAACACCCCGACGCCTGCACCGAGCTCTCATTTCTACCTCATTAACTTTACAGTTTGACAACTTCACAAGGCAGGGACTTCTGTCGTGGCTGCTGCCGATGGCAGAGCTCTCCCTGCGGCCTGCAGGGTGACCTCAGGCACGGCTGCCAGGGCTTTTCCTGCCCCGGCAGGGAGGAACCCCCAGCCCTTGCCCAGCAGGGGCTTCCTGTGGGTCATGGCCATGTCTGTGTCACCATTTTCACGGCCACGTCTGTGTCACCATTGTCATGGCTACATCTGTGTCGCCATTGTCATAGCTACGTCTGTGTCACCATTGTCACATCCACGTCTGTGTCGTCGGTGTCACAGCCATGTCTGCGTCATCATTGTCACATCCACATCTGTGTCACCATTTTCATGGCCACATCTGTGTCCCCATTGTCACAGCCACATCTGTGTCACCATTGTCACGGTGACGTCTGTGTCCCCATTGTCACAGCCACGTCTGTGTCACCACTGTCACAGCTACATCTGTGTTACCATTGTCACAGCCACGTCTGTGTCCCCATTGTCATGACCGCATCTGTGTCATCATTGTCGCGGCCACGTCTGTGTCACCATTTTCGCGGCCACGTCTGTGTCACCATTGTCACAGCCATGTCTGTGTCACCATCGGCACAGCCCCGTCTGTGTCACCATTGTCACGGCCATGTCTGTGTCCCCACTGTCACAGCTACGTCTGTGTCACCATTGCCACAGCCACGTCTGTGTCCCCATTGTCACAGCCACATCTGTGTCACCATTTTCATGGCCACGTCTGTGTCATCATTGTCATGGCCACGTCTGTGTCCCTGTTGTCACAGCCATGTCTGTGTCCCTGTTGTCACAGCCCCATCTGTGTCATCATTGTCATGACCACGTCTGTGTCCCCATTGTCTCGGCCACATCTGTGTCCCCACTGTCACAGATACATCTGTGTCACCATTGTCACATCCACGTCTGTGTCCCCACTGTCACAGCCACGTCTGTGTCCCTGTTGTCACAGCCCCATCTGTGTCATCATTGTCATAGCCACGTCTGTGTCCCTGTTGTCACAGCCATGTCTGTGTCCCTGTTGTCACAGCCACGTCTGTGTCCCCATTGTCACAGCCACATCTGTGTCACCATTTTCATGGCCACGTCTGTGTCATCATTGTCATGGCCACGTCTGTGTCCCCACTGTCACAGCCACGTCTGTGTCACCACTGTCACAGCCCCTGCTCCACCAGGTGAACTCCTGGCAATGGTCTGGCACACCATGAATAAATCCACTCCTGCTCTGCCCCAAAAAGTCAGAGCTCCATCAAAGTCAGTGGAAAAGAACAGCTCTGTAGCAGCAGAAGAGGACCCAGTGCCCTGTCCCCAGTGTCCTGTCCCCAGTGCTGAGAGGGCCTCAGACAGACGCTGAGCTGAAAGCTCTGGTTTCAGCCTTGCCATTGAGAGCACGACTCAAAGGCACCCAGGGAGAGTGAAGGGCTGGAAACACAACTTTTATAACCCTTCTTCTGTTTATGGGGATGTTTTAATCTTCCAGGGTTTCCATTGGACTCTCTGGGGCCGTGTGCCATGGCAGGTGATGCAGGGATGGGCTGGAGGCCTCCAGGAGGGAGGAGGAACAGTGGTGAGACACCACCACCCTGAGCTGCAGAGCCTTAGGAGGAACCCAGAAGCTGGGAAAGGTTATCAGTTCTCACGCTTCAGTGCTCTGCAAAGCTCTCATTAACAGGGGGAAGGACAACTCAGGCACGTTGGCCCGTGGCTGCCTCTTTGATGTTCCTCTCCAGCAGCTGGCCTGAGTGGCTCCTGAAGATGAGGGAGACCCAACTTGATTAAATTCCTCCCTCTAAGCCCAGCATGGGAATTCCTGCAGCTCCAGCATCAGCTGTTTCATTGAGTAGGCAGCTTCTGCATCCAGCACTCTCTGGGGTTTCCCATCCAAGCCAGGCTGGGGCAGGTAGGAAATGATCAGCTTTAGATGACAGCTCAAGGTCTGCCGAGGCAATGTGCCTTTGTCCTTGGTGAGAGACACAGCACCAAGGCAGCCATCCAACGATGCAATCACTGCACATTGACCTAGTTTGAGCTTTCAGGCCCTTTTAGTAGCTCAGGCTGATCTTACACCTCAGGAAAGGGCCAGGAGTCCAACTGGAAAATTGTCTTCTCATAAGGTGCTTCTCCAGAAGCCTCCCCAGGTTCCTCTTCAACCCAAAGGCCATATCCCAGAGAAATTACAGTGGGAACATGGACAGGAAGGGGCTGCTCGATGGGCCAAGAGCTGGTTCTTGTAGGGAACACGGGGAGGTCACGGGAGGGACTGAAGAGGAAGGTGAGCAGGAGATCGTGCAGGGTTAGCACAGGGGAGCCTTTGTTTGGTGTCACGTGGGAACCACCAGAGATGCAGAGAAGATGTTTCTTCCTGGTAGCAAGAGCAAATGACAGGGTAAGGTCCTTCCTTAACCTGAGAGTGGGGAGATTAGATAAAGCCTTGTCCACGTAGAGCCGAATCTGCACCCGACAGAGGCCAGAGCAGCCTGCAGGTGTGGAATGAATTGCTGCCTTTCCTAAACCCTGTTTGCAGGGGAGAGCCCACCAGGAGCTCTGTCCTGCAGGTCAAGCTGAAAAGGTGATCCCCTGACCTTCCTGAGGGTCAGCACAGACCAGAGAGTCAGTGGTGGGAGTCTCTAGGCAGGAGCAGGTAACAGGGACAGTTCCTCTTGGAATGATTTAGAGGCAGGAGATAAAATACGTGGCATAACCCCCTCCAGTTATAAAGTGCTTTATTTTCCCTTTCTTCCAAAAGAAGATCAAAGAGGTGTTTGATGAAATTAAGACTTCGGGCCAGCTCTTTTGATGGCATAAGTTGACTTCACTCCAACTTAGCGCAGGTGAGAATCTGACTTTATCTATTTAAATAAAACTGCTGCAGCACAAGAGGTTATAAACTCTGTGGAACTTACCAACAGGATTATTGTTACAGCAAAAAGCTCGACAGATGCCAAAATGGTTATAGACGTGAATCAGAATGGAAAAGGTCACGGCTGTAACAAAAACGAGAGTATCAAGCTGGATTAGTTCAGCAGAAAGCAAACAAAGACCTGGGGTGCTTGGAAAAATGTGGTGAATCCCTCCAAGGCTTTGAAAGCAGCCCCTCGCTCAGCCACAGTTTGCTGCTCGGGCAAAGGGCTGGGCCAAAATACCCACGAGGTGAATTTCATGGAAATTCTTCATCTTCCCTAAGCTGCCTTGTTGTTATTTACTCAGGGTTGAACCAGCAGTGCTGCCTTGGAGTTCACCCTGTGCAGACTGCTGGTATCTGCAGCCCAGGGGGCTGATCCCCATCTGGGCTCGGGCTACCAGAAGATTTTGGTTTCTGTGGGGCCGGCAGCTCTACGTGCCGAGCAGCCTCTCTGCTCCCAGCAGGGAGAGGTTATGCCCTTCCCTTTGGATGCAGCACGTGGGCTCTGCTGCTTTGCTTTCACGGATAAACAGCTTGGGAATTCCCAAACCTTCAGGAGTCTCTGTGTATGGGGTTAAACTGCCTTGGATTTAGGATTTGGGCTCTGAGCAGAGCCAGCTCCCTTGGCAGCATTAGCTGTGCTGGGGGCACAGGGCTTTGCTGGCACCAGCAGCAGGGATGGGCACCTGGTGCCACGTGGATCTCAGCACTCCAGGATGGAATGGGTGAGGAAGGGACCTGGGAAGGAGCCCTCATTTCCGTGCCCCTGCCCAGGGCCCTGCCCTCTCCCACGTGAAATCATACTCGGTCATGCAGCAAATTAAACCTGCAGAAAGATGTTTCCAGTTGCTCCAAATTAATTGGGTTGCCCCGGTTGAGCCCAGCGGGGCTCTGCTGCTGGCACGGTGGCACCGGGGTGGCATCACCAGTGCCACTCTGCAGCCTTGCCACCAAACCCCAGAACAACCCACCTCCAGCTGCCCCCACAGCTGCCTGGCAGGGAAGTGAAGAACTGTGGACAATTGTTCCAAAGCACAAACCTCAGATTTTGAAAATTTACTTTTATTGGCAGCAGAGGATGAAGAAGTTTATCAGTCAGTGTCTGTCTTTGGTGCTGGGGAAGGTCTCATTAAGTGTCAGACTCAGGCCAGGACCAATTTTTAATGGGAAAGGGCTCCTCTGCAGATGCAGCTTGTACAGAAATATGGGTTGAACTTGATCGTCTCAGAGGGCTTTTCCAACAATTTGGGGATTCTCTGAAAATCAAAAGGGTGAGCACACCCTTCTCCTGACAGATATGAGAGACCTTAGAGAAAATTCCAGTGCCTGAAGGGGTTCCAAGAGAGCTGGAGAGCGACTTGGGACAAGGACCTGGAGTGAGAGGACAAGGGGAAGTGGCTTCCCACTGCCAGAGGGCAGGGTTAGATGGGATATTGGGGAGGAATTGATCCCTGGGAGGGTGGGCAGGCCCTGGCACAGGGTGCCCAGAGAAGCTGTGGCTGCCCCTGGATCCCTGGGAGTGTCCAAGGCCAGGTTGGATGGAGCTCTGAGCAACCTGGGCTGGTGGGAGGGGTCCCTGCCCATGGCAGGGGGTTGGAAACAAGCTGAGCTTTAATGACCCTCCCAACCCAAACCATTCCAGCATTCCATGATATCAAGACTCGATGCTGGCTGGCTCGGGTGACCTCCCACACGTGCTGGGATTGTCCTGGATGTGTTGAGCCATTCCCTGTGCCCCTGACCAGCCAGGGCTGCTCCTGCTGGAAGGAGTTCAGGGCTCATTTCTCCAAATAACCTCTCACTCAGCACCTCCCTCCTCTGGGTACCACCGGGCAGCCACTTCAGACGCCGGGCAATTGGCAGGGAACTCCCGAGTCCTGCACAGACAGCACGTCTGGGCTGTTATTTATGTCGCACGATCCACCAAGAGTTAAGGCAGAAGAAAACATTTGGCTTCTGGTGGTTTACAAAGCCTCATTACAGCTGAAATAAAGTAACCACTAAATCTTGTGTGGTTACAGAGGTCACTGCCGTTCTGGCACCGTGGCGCCGATTCCGAGGCAGGAATTTCATTTTCATCCCAGGGAAAGTGCGCACAGAGTTGAAGGGATGACAAGGGGGGACCAACAAGGGCCCTTTCAGGCTGGAGGGCTCAGGAGCTGTGGCTCCCCAGGGGTGATCCCTGTGCGTGTTATCCCCTCCCCAGGGCTCCTCCTGTCCCCACTGCCCTGTCTGTGGGGTTCAGAGGGATTTGCCACCGGCTTGGAAACTTTCCTGGCTGTCCTGTGAAATAAGTAGGTATTCCTTGAGTGTGTGCAGGGATGGAGCCGAGCCAGGGACAGGCTGAGCCAGGGAATGGTGGTGTTCATGAAGAACATCCCATGCTGGGGGTGCCTTTGGATCCCCCAGTGCTGGGTGGGCACCGAATGCCTGGAGGAGTGGAAGCTGTGGGTCTGCCAGCTCCTCCAGAGGGGGCAGAGCATCCCCTGATGCAGAAGAAGAGGAACCCTGAGGGCTGGGCAGCAGCAGCCAGAGGATTCCTGACCCCTGGAGGAGCTGCATCCAGTGATTTGCCATCTGGACAGAGAGGCTGAAGTTTGCAGGAGAATTTCTTTCCAGCTGGTATGTCTTGGTAGCTCCAGAGTGGGTGTCCTGCAGCAACNCACTGCCCTGTCTGTGGGGTTCAGAGGGATTTGCCACCGGCTTGGAAACTTTCCTGGCTGTCCTGTGAAATAAGTAGGTATTCCTTGAGTGTGTGCAGGGATGGAGCCGAGCCAGGGACAGGCTGAGCCAGGGAATGGTGGTGTTCATGAAGAACATCCCATGAAGGGGTGCCTTTGGATCCCCCAGTGCTGGGTGGGCACCCAATGCCTGGAGGAGTGGAAGCTGTGGGTCTGTCAGCTCCTCCAGAGGGGGCACAGCATCCCTGAGGCAGAAGAAGAGGAACGCTGAGGGCTGGGNGGCTGCTGGAGATCCCCAGAGGAGAGAGCAGAGGCTGCCCACCCAACCTGCCCAGCTCCTGCAAACCTCCAGTCCTGGCAGAGATGCTCAGGAAGAAGAAATGAGCAAATTAAACCCCAAGAAAGGCTCGTGCAGACGTTCATTCAGATTTTAAATTCAATTTCTTCCANAGAGAGGCTGAAGTTTGCAGGAGAATTTCTTTCCAGCTGGTATGTCTTGGTAGCTCCAGAGTGGGTGTCCTGCAGCAACGAGCTGAGATCCTGCACTTCCAAGTGGAGTGAAGGTGGGAGAGGACAGGGCAGAGCAGAGAGAGCCTGGCACTGCCAGCCAGGGGGTTTTAGTCCCAGCATTTTGCTTTTCTGGCTGCTGGAGATCCCCAGAGGAGCGCAGGGATCCTGCAAACCTCCAGTCCAGAGATGCTCAGGAAGAAATGGGCAAATTAAACCCCCAGAAAGGCTGGTGCAGACGTTCATTCAGATTTTAAATTCAGTTTCTTCCATCACGTGCCAAGCGCATCACGCCGAGCTGCATCAGTGGCATCGGCATCCTGAATGGAGAGGTCTGCTCACAGTTTGAGGGTGGCTGAACTGGTCTGCTCGAAATTCACACCTTTAATTACCTGGAATTAATTTTCCTGAGTGTCGCTGCACCAGAGAGAGCCTTGGTTGATTTAAAAAGAAAATTCCAGACCCGGCCTCTTTCCCTTCCCCTCTGTCGAGCCACCAGCATCGCGAATTCAATAAAGCTGATTTATTTAATAAGTGGGCTATAACACATTCAATTAAACCCGTTTAATACAAACAGATGATGCACCTCATTTAAATGTTACCTCCTTAATGAAACGCCGGTAATTGTGTCCTGCCCTTTTATTGGCTTCCCAGTGCAGCGTGGTTGTAAAGTCACTTAGCACACACTCAGTTACTGCTCTCAGGTTATACCGCTCGCTCCTTCTCCTCCATATGGGCTTTGAAATCAGGCAAATCCCAGGGCAATCGGAGTGCCGAGCTCCAGGAGGGGGATCTCAGCTGCTTCATGGGCAGGGGGATGGCAAAGGGCAGAGGATTTACAGTCCTGGGGTGCCAGTCTTGGATTTTTGGCAGCAGCAGCTCTGGTGGCTATTCCCAGGAGAGCACGGAGTGACAGGACAAGGGGGAATGTCTCCAGACTGCCAGAGGGCAGGGCTAGATGGGATATTGGGAAGGAATTGTTCCCTGGGAGGGTGTGAGAGCCTGGCACAGGGTGCCCAGAGAAGCTGTGGCTGCCCCTGGATCCCTGGAAGTGCCCAAGGCCAGGTTGGACAGGGCTTGGAGCAGCCTGGGCTGGTGGAAGGTGTCCCTTCCCGTGGGCAGTGCTGCTCTCTGGGCTGGGTTTGCCATTCCAGGAGGGAGCCCAAGGCCAGCTTTGCACTGGGGGCAGCTCCAGCTGAGCTCAGGGTTTCCATCTGCAAAGGACCTTTGTGAGCAGCCCTTGGACAGATCTTTGCTCCTTTCAGAGGAAGGGATGCCCAGACCTGCCTCCCCAGGAACAGAATCACAGGATCCCAGAATCACAGTCACAGAATTACAGAATCACAGAATCACAGAGTCACAGAGTCACAGAATTACAGAATCACAGCCTGGTTTGGGGGTAGAAGGGACCTGAAAGATCACCTACTCCCACTCCCCTGCCATGGGCAGGGACACTTTCCACTGGAGCAGGTTGGACAGGTGGCACAGCTCCATTCCCAGCCATGGGAAGGCCAGTGGAAGGGGAAGGTTGTTAGAAGGAAACTTCCCATGAGGAGCAGGGCTATGACACAGCCTTGGATTTACATCCCTGGGGGCTGCAGTGAGTCCTGTGCCATCCCTGTCCTCACCCTGCTGGGGAGAGAGGGAAGGGCCAGCTCTGGGGACACGGGGCAGGGAAGGTGCCAGTGCTGGTGGCATCAGAGCAATGCCCTCCCCGAGCCCCTTTGTTTGCAAAACAACCCCCCAGCTCCAATTGCCACCCCTCCTTGTGCACGATTGTGGAGACAACACGCTCTGTTCCCGCTGCTGTTTGCACTGGCACAGCTCCACCTAACGCAGGGTTCAGGAGGGGAACACAAGTCCTTGCCCTTCCGTATCTCATTTGTTTGGGCATCATTTCTGACTAATCCCCAGTTAATTACTTGAAGATGATGGTTTCCATGAATGAAAGAGCACCTTTGTGCTCGCTGCAGTTTAGCACTTCCATACCTGGGAGCAGATGAAATGCAGCGAGGGGTTTTGGCCTTGGCTTCCACAGGAGATGTTTTGCCACCAAGCAAGTTCCTGACTGCTGGGTGGGTCAATCAGGGTCTCTCTGGCCTGTGTGGGTTTTGGTGTGGCTTTTTGTTTTCACAAATGATTTCTGAAAACCTTGGTGGGGATTCAAAGCACTCACAAAATTTTGACGTTCTTCGTCGGGAGGGAACAGAAGTTTTTGGCCAATCCTACATGAAATAAATCAGTTCTGCAACAGAACTTCTGCTGGTGAAGGGAAAGAGGTAAAAGTAATAGCAACAATATGTTTTTCTTTTCTGTTAAACGAGACACTGAGGAAAGGGACAAAGCCTTGCAATGCTCACGGAATGGTTTGGGTGGGAAGGGACCTTAAAGCCCACCCAGTACCACCCCTGCCATGGCAGGGACACCTTCCACCAGCCCAGGTTGCTCAGAGCTCCATCCAACCTGGCCTTGGACACTTCCATGGATGATGGGGCAGCCACAGCTCCTGGGGGCACCCTGTGCCAGGGCCTGCCCACCCTCCCAGGGAGGAATTTCTTTCTCATGTTTCTGTTTTCCAGCTTTGTGGTCAGCAAATCCTAACCCTACACCCTGAGCAACACTTACCGTGTGTTCATTACTGAAAAATTAAAAGAGGAACATTTTACTGAGGTTGAAGGAACAGAGCACAGAAAATAGAATGGAACAAAGCGATGCAAGTGAAGGTAGTTTTTGAAAAGCTTTCATTTTCACTTTGCTTACATGAACCAGCAGGATGTTACAGGAAAATGATGATTTCCAGCCTGCAAACTTGTTTTCCTCAATACTTGAGACATCGTGGTTACTCGAGATGAGTTTCTGTCATAGCTGGGTGCAGGACATTTCTATGTTGCAGTGATAATTAAGTTCTTGGCAGGGTTAGCAACCTCTCCTCTGTAATATATTCCTCATCATTCTGACTTCTTGGTAAATTTTTGCAGTGTGTGGGTGATCCCTCCAGAGAGAGAAGGAAAAGAAGGATGTGAGAATACACATGGGTAAAAAACAGCAATAAGAAAATAGGAACAAATATCATCACAGATATTTAAGAGCTCTGAGGTGCTTTACAAAATAATTATTCTAGATTTTAATAGGAATTCTGCTTTGTGTCGTTGGGATACTTTACAGATCCCATTTAATTCAAAGCCACAGCATGCCTGGAAAGAACAAACCCAACTTTAGGTGGGGTAAGTCACGAACCAGGAGAGCTGCCTAAAGAAACCTGAGAGGCGTGTGAGCAGACAACCATCCTTCCTCCCCTGGGGAGGCAAGGTTGGACACAGGCAGTAATTAACAGCGGGAATGAAAGGCAAATGAACTATTCCTGAGGAGCTGAAGGAAAAGGGAGAAGGTGACCCGGAGCTGCTGACTCCTTTCCTTGCCCCGGAGATCAACATTCCTCCGTGGGTCTCCCAATTCCCTGAGGCGAAATGGAAGGAGAGAGCCATGAGGATGAAATAATGATCACCAAAATGATAAAAACACTGTGATTTTCTCCTCCAACTCCCTTTCCCTCTCCCAACATCCCCAGAGGAGAGCACGAGGTGCCCCTAATGACGAGGTGGGACTTCTCTATTATTCCTTCAGACCACAGGGCTGGGAGAGCACACGGAGTAATTAATTTTGACTTACAGAAGCTGTATTAAATTGGATAGAAATGGGTGAAAATAGGATTAGGAATGGAGTTTAGCCAAGAGCAAACAGAATTAAAACTCTCCAAGAGCAGGTCAACACAGCTGATATCCCTGATGCGATGAAAGGAGACAGCTCGGGACATTTTTGAGCAGTGCTGTAATGGCAGGGATTGTAACCTGCCTGGGATCCCCCTGCAGTGGGGGAATTAAAACCCAAAAAAAGTGATTTTTCTCGCTGCTATTGTTGGATTTCTGGCTGCTCTATCTGTTCAGAGATTTTGGGCTTCCAAGGATTAATTTGGAAACAATTGTGCAGAACAAGCAGGAGCCTCCACCATCTCCAGCCGCTATCGGGGCGCTCGGGGCTTTCAGCACATGCCCCGAAATCTAATTAGTGTGGGATTATGCTTGTCACAAACCATCAGGAGGGGAAGCATCCCTAACGTGGAAAGCAGCTCCTCTCCCTCAAACCCTCCTCCCAGAGCCTGCACACAAACCAGGCTCCCTCAGCCCTCGGCCACGTCCCCCGTGGTGGCACCTCAAGTGACTCTGCTGGTGACGGTCCCCATCCACTGTCAGGGCGTGGGGATACTTGGAATGGAGGGTCTGGCTCAAGCCAGGGATGCCCCAGGGAATGAAGACCCACTGCTCTGGTTGGGTTCAGTCTGGAGATGGGTTTGACCTCACTGCCAGAAGTCTTGAGTTCTGGAGATGGGTTTGACCTCACTGACAGAACTCTTGGGTTCATTTCCCACCCCTCCACTCTCTTCCAGTGGAAATGCTGGGCTAAGCTGGGCCAGGTCCTGCTCCTCCCTGAGCCCTGTGTAATGCCATTGAGTTAGTCCTTGTCTAACCCAGAGGTGCCCAAATCTGGATTTGCAGAGGAATATCTCCAAAAAGGCAAATGTCCAGCTTTGTACGAGGCTTTTCAGCTGCACCTGCCAAGGACTTCGGTGGACGTTAAGGGATGAGCACAGAGCTTTATTTCCCTCTCTCTGTGGCTTTATTAACAGCACAAAGTCACAGCCAGAGGGTTGTCAGTGTGTGCAGTGACCACCAGACATCCCTTTTCCTGTGGGAATCCAATTTGTGCCCTACCAGGAGCTGCAGAGGAACGAGCTGCAGTTGTTTTCGCTGGGGTTTCCATGGTTGCTGGCACTGGTTTGTGCCCTTGTTCTGCAGGAGATGCTCCACAAATGTGTTTTCCTTGCTCTGAGGTAACACATAGCATTGCCAGGAAACCTCAGGGCTTGGCCAGAGGAGCGTGGGTGGCACTGCCAGTGCCCCACAGCCCCAGGGCTGCCCCCTCTCTGCCCCTTCTCCATGGGAATGGCAATAACTCCCAGGGATACCGGTGCTCACACAAGTGCAGGAGCACGAGTGAAAAACTGAGGCAAAAGGGCTCGGAAAAACAAGCCCACTCTAAAAGTGCCTCTGGAAAACAGCTCCGTGGAGCTGCCACCCTCCCCATGGGTGCCTTTAGCTGGCACAGCACTCCCTTTGCCCCGTTCCCGTGTCGTTCTGCAGGTGTTACATCACATCCCTGGCTGGGAGGATCAAAGCTGGAGCGCTGGCAAGCTCAGCCCAGCACGCATTTGGTTCTGCTCTAACCTACCTGAGCAGCCAAGCGTGTGCAGCTCCAGGGCACGGCCGGGGGCGCAGCCTGGGGACAGTGTGGGACACCAGGGACCTGCAGGGAGCTGGGTAATGTGAGCCAGCCCCACAGAAACCCCACAAGTGCCTGATGGCAGCTGTGCTGGACCAGGACTGGGAAGCACTGGGGTCTGGCTCAGCTCCCCTGCCCTGGGTGTTGCCACTGGTTTATGCCAGGCAGGAATCCTGCCAGGTCTGGAGGCGAGTGAGGGGCAGGATTGCCCCAAAATTACACAAACAGCAGAGTGGGGAGGGGACTTGGGGTCAGAGCCCTGCTCTGCCACTGGCTGCTCCCATGGGCAGTGCCCAGTCACCCACATGGTGCCCTCCATGCTCCACATACACTGCAGGGACATCACACACTGCAGGGATGTCACACACAGGAGGGATGTCACATGCAGCAGGGACATCACACACAGTAGGGACATCACAGCAGGGATGTCACACACAGCAGGGACATCACACACAGTAGGGATGTCACATACAGGGATGTCACACACAGCAGGGACATCACAGCAGGGATGTCACACACAGTAATGATGTCACAGCAGGGACATCACACACAGCAGGGATGTCACATACAGGGATGTCACACACAGCAGGGATGTTGGACTGGTCCCCCTGTGCCACAGGACACTCTGCCAGGGCAGGATGCCCAGGATTATGTTGGATGGACCAAAAGCTCCCCTATGCCCAAAGTCATTTTGCAGCCCTCAAATTAAAACCTGCCCCAGTTCTGGGGTGATGGATTCCAGAATCCATGGATTTTCCTCCTGTCCTTGTGCAGAGGGTTGTTCTCAGGAGCCAACCTTGTCATGCAGGCGAGGACACAGGGCTCATCCTCAATTCCCAGCATTTTGGGAGCAAACCTGGCTCCCACAGGGTGAGGGCACAGCAGAGGGTGCCAGGACTCAGCCCTTAGGCTGGGGGTCCATGTGGTATTTCCCATGGGGTGCTACCCTGAGGCAGTTCCCATCTCTCCAGCCCCCTTTCCCTTCCCCTGGGCAGCCTTGGCCTCCCCCTGGCTCCTCCCAAGGTAACACTATCTCCTTAGGCATGCATTCCTTCGTAATAAGGTCCTGTGCCTGCTTGCTGTGCCTCCGAGGTGCAGTCTGAGGCAGCTGCTGCTCTCCAGGGCCCTGGGTGAGGAGCAGAAAATTGAATTCAGCCTGGAATGTGCGGGTGCAGGCGGACATCTGCTCCTGGACAGGGGCAGGGGCTTTGCCAGGGGGGTGATGCTCCACTGGTGAACTGGGAGTGCAGACTCAGGGCACTGGGGGCTCTCCTGGGTTTAAAAGCTGTTTGCAGAGACCTGGCTCACCTGGGCAATCCAATCCTGGTGTGATAGATAGATAGAGAGTCACAAACTGGTTTGGGTTGGAAGGGAACTTAAAGCCCATGCAGTTCCACCCCTTCCATGAGCAGGGACACCTTCCACCAGCCCAGGTTGCTCCAAGCCCCATCCAACCTGGCCTTGGACACTTCCAGGGATCCAGGGGCAGCCACAGCTTCTCTGGGCACCCTGTGCCAGGGCCTGCCCACCCTCCCAGGGAAGCATTCCTTCCCAATATCCCATCTCACCCTGCCCTCTGACAGTGAGAAGCCATTCCCTGTGTCCTGTCCCTCCATCCCTTGTCCCCAGCCCCTCTCCAGCTCTCCTGGAGCCCCTTTAGGCACTGGAAGGGGCTCTCAGGTCTCCCTGGAGCTTTCTCTTCTCCAGGTGAACACCCCCAGCTCTCCCAGCCTGGCTCCAGAGTAAAGATGTTCCAGCTTTCAGAAAATCTTCATGGTCTGGGCTGGACTCCCTCTGACACATCCATGTCCTTCCTGTGCTGGGGACATGTGGGCCAAGGGGTGACCATGAGCACAGCAGGGACAAGGCTCCCAAATCTTTGCCCTGTGCCATGGGTTCAGGATTCTGGCTGCTCCCAGCCCTCTGTGTCTGTGTGCAGGGCAGATGTCTGTGAGCCCCATCTCTGCCCCCATCCCTGACATCCCCCCCCGTGACAAACACAACACAAGGACCCAGCTGGACCGGGCTGGAATCGTGGGTTTCAGCAGCTCTTTTGGGATTAAACTGTTATGGCCCAAAATTCTCGTCTCTGCCAACTTTCCCTAATGATTTTCAGAGCCAGAAACCTTCTCGTGGCTGGGGGATTGGGGTCCACCTTCAGCAGCAGGGTGAGCTGGAGTCACTCTGCTTGGCTCTTTCGCCTCTCCCCAAGCAAACATCCCAAAGCCAGTGTGGGTTTTGCTGCTGACCTTAATGAATGCCATATTTGCAGCCTCTCCTTCAGCTCCCACAAGGACTCTGTTTCACCTAAAACATGACTTTTCCTGTCGAGCCAACCTGGTGACCTTTCCTCTCCCACACCACAGTGTGGTGGAGGTTTGGGGTAGAGGATTTGGGGGGGCTGTGAGCCCCACACCTGCAGCCTGGCCAGGGTCAGGGCATGGCAGAGGCAGTGCCAGGGTCAGAGCATGGCAGAGGCAGTGCCAGGGCAGGGTGACCGGGGCTCATCAGCGAGCTGATTAATGGCCATGCTGCTGGTGTGGGAGCCCTGGGCTTCTCCTCCTGTGGGGCAGGGCAGGGTGAGCAGGGTCTGACATCAGCCCTTCCTCCCTGATTAGCTCTGGCTCAGACTGCACTAATGAGCCTGAACTCTGAACCCCCCAGAGAGGGGGGATCTGCCTCTCTTGGGATGATCTGGGGGGATCTTCTTGAGAATGCAGGCTGGGTTATCTGCAGGCTGAAGCGTTTTCCTTCCCTGCTGTCTTTATTTGTGGTGAGGAGCAGAACACAGCCCAGCTGGAGGAGCAGGGGGAAGTGGCCAGGCTAATTAATTGGCCACTGCCAAACACGCTCCAGCCTCCCCCAGGAACCAGCAGATAGCCCCAGCAACCCTTGGGGCACCCAGCACTCCCCCAGGAGGCTTTGGAGATGTTCCAGAAGGATGTGATAAGTGTGTGTTTGGTGATGACCTGCTCAAGGGTTACACAATCCTTTGGGGGTGTGGATCTGAGCATCCTCCAACACAGCACCTGAGCTGTGGGCTACCTAATTCCCTGGAGTGGCAATGAGAGGGGGAGAGGAACCTGTGAGTGGAGTTAAGGTGGTTTGTCACCCTGGTACTGACAGAGATCAGTTCTGGTTCCCAAAAGGAGCCTCGTTCTTCAGGGATCCTTCCAAACCCCCAGAGAGTTTCTTTAAATATTGACCTTCAGGAGTGTTTTTGTTTTCAAAGATATCCCTTTCCAATTGCTCAAAAAGCCAGTTTTATGTGATAAACAAGATGCAGCTCACCCATGAGCCTGATCTCCTCATCTTCCCAGGGATGGAGCCTGTCCTCAGTGCCCACCAAAGGATTTGGACGTTCCTGATGCAGAGGAATCCTCGCTCCTCTGTGCCTTTTGCCCTCGGAACTGCAAGCTGCAGACAGCAGTCAGAAGGAGCAGGGAATTCCTGAGGTGTGCTGTGGATTCTCCCACCCTTGAAGGGTTTAACCCCAGGAGCTTTGCCCAAAGATCTGCTGTGGCTCACACGGGGCTGGTGAGCCTGGTGTGGAAAGGTATGTCCTGGATGACGTGTGAAGTCAGACCTGATGATCTGAATGGCTCTGTCTGGCTGCAGGAGAATAAAGTCCCACTTGGCTCTGCCTTGCCTTTCATGTCGGAATATTCTCCAGGAAGGCCGAGGTGGAATGGCACATCAAGGCTGGAGGAACAAGCTGAGGCTGCAAGGAATGGCCCAGGGGGGAAATCAAAGGGGAGATGTCTTTGTTACCAACCCAGCTGCAACTTCCTGCTCTGGCTATGGAATACCCTGGGAGGTGGCTCGGCAGAGGACCACGTGCCTTGGCCTGGCCTTGCTTCCCCATAATAAGAGAATAATGAAATTGTGGGGCAGGGGAAAGGTGGAATTCCCAGAAATTATCCTCCTGAGGGAAGCACAAAGAGAGTATCTGTCTCCTGCCCCTCAGCTCCCTATAAACAGGTAGTGATTGGCAGGGAAGGAGAGGGCTGACCTCCACTGGGCACATTTTGATGGAGTGGCACTCCTGTCAACCTGGACCGGTGCCTTTGAATGCTGAGGGAGTGAGCTGGAGCTCATCCAGGGCCAAAGGGATGCTTTCCATCAGGGCTCTGTTCTCCCTGGTTCTCCTTTTCGCTCCCCCAGCCTTTATGATGCCCCGGAGCTCTTTGTCCCCTCGGGGTTTTTGATGGACCTGACGTGGCTCTTGTGGCTCAGACCACGACGGGATATTTTCTTAACTGAGAAGTCAAATAAATTCCATGCCCATAATGTGCATTTCACACCAAAACTGCCACGTTATTCAGGGTGAAGGAAGGCAGAAGAGGAGCCAGCCCTTTGGGATGGGCTGGTGGGAACACAGGGTGTTTGCACAAGCAGCCCAGTGGACAGAGCTAATGTGTTATACAAGCACAGGAGTTGTTTGGGCAGAACAATGGTGACATTTTAGCATCAGCCACCATATCCCAGCAAAACACTGACATTCTGGGAGGGAAATGCCTTATCTGTCAAAAGCTGGATTGTTCAGGTGCAGTGGCAGCAGTGCAAGGGCTGAAGCAGATTATTTACATCGGGCTTGCTTTGCTGGTGGAGGGACAAGGCTTTGGTAACTGGCCTTTCCAAACCACTGCCTGTGTCAGGGGGGTGTGAAAGGAGGAACACGGGGGGAGAGGCTGCTCACCTGGCTGAGGAAGGTGGATTCCATGGGCTTGAGAAGGCTGGATTCCATGGGCTTGAGGGAACTGGATTCCATGGGATTGAGAAGGCTGGATTCCATGGCCTTGAGGAAACTGGATTCCAAGGGTTTAATGAAACCACCCAGGGTCTGATCCTATTCAATCTTCTAATTAATGATCAGGATACCCTAACCAAGTGTATCATTACTAAATTAGGAGGTGGCCCTTGTGCTGGAGGAACTGACTCCTTTGGGGACAGGCTGGAAGTCCAAGTGCTCCCAACGAGGCTGAGGGACCCCCAAAATGAGATTATTGAGAACCAGGTGTGAGGTGCTGCAGGAACAATCCATGGGAACTAGGAAGGATGAGAAACAACCAGACAGGCAGGGGGTCTTCAGCACACAGCCTGAAGATTATTGCACTGGAGCACAAGGTGAGCAGGAATCAACAGCCTGACGGGGGGGATGAAGTTTGGCCTCAGGAAAAGAGACCTGGCAAGCAGATGAGAGCAATCTTCAAACCAAATCACTGCTGCACAAAGACAGAGGGCAGGATCAGTTCTCCACACGCACTGTGGGGAAGGGAGGGCTTGGATTTCAGTCAAGAGGTTCAGACTGAATTCTGCTGGAAGCTGTGAAGGGGAGGACAGCAAAGCAGTGTCCCAGATCTCCAGGCAAAGTCTGCTCGAAGAGCAGCAGAGAAGCTGATCCTGCCTTTGGGCAGAAGGGACAATGCAGCCCTTCCTAGTCCCAGGGGATGATGCTGTGGCAGCACAACCATCAGTCAGGTTTCCTGGCACTGATGATCTGCCCCTGAAGGCTCAGCAGAAACCTCAGCTCCTTCCTCTGGGGCAGGAACAGTTTCCTCTTGCAAGCAGGTATCCCTTAATTACCTTCCACCCGGCCTTTTGCTCGTTCTGATTAAGTTTCCCAATGAAAAGGGATCCGTGGAAGGAGTCAGAGCCGGGCCAGCAGAGCCCAGCTAACATTTCACTTGGCTTGTGTGCTAATCTCGAGCCTCTTCTCCCAAATCCTCTCAACCTCGGGGTTTTTTTTAGGCCACCTGTGTTTGTATCAAACGTTACAAGAAGAAGGGATAAATCTGGGCAAAGATGAAAACTGCCGAGCTCCAAACCTGCTCAAACATTTATGGACGGGCTGAAAACTTGATCTGAAAGTGTCTGGTGCTGCTGTGTTTGGTGCCCCACTCATTGTCTGGGTGGGCATTGTAATTTCAGGCTGTGCTCGATGTCCCTGTCCTTTCAGGGGCTGCGGGCAGGTAATCAGGGCTGTCATCGCAGCACAGCCCGGCGCTCCAGGCACAAATCTCCCCTCTGCTCCCTTTTCATTTCCTGGCTCAGCATCAGGGGAAGAGATTAGGTGATGTGATAGGTAAAATTATCCCGTCAGAGGTGAATGTCCCAATAAAAGGCTTTTGCAGGCTCGGTTGTGTGATATCCCTGAGAAGGGGACGTTCATTCGGGGCCCTTTATTGAAGGGAATGCTCAGTCCCTACAGAAACCCAGCGGGACAAAAGGGGATTCGAGCTGGAAGTCACACACACACACACACACACAGAGGGCAGGGATGCAGAACTGTTACATTTCCCTGGCAGGAGGGAGAGAAAAATATAAGGAAAAACCAACAAACCCCCCCAATGTTGGATGTTTGGCTCCAAAGTGAGAGCGGCGTTTTCCCAGCTGGTTAAAATTTGGGGTGATGAGCATTTCTTGGCCTGGCTGTCTGCAAAGAGAGAAGACAATCTCGAGATCTTAATTGGTGGGTTTGGGGAAACTTGATCGGGTTCAATAAATGTGCAGAAAGGAAAAGGGGTGTTTTTCTGGGTGGCTTTCTCCTGGTTTTCCCACTGTTTGATCAGCTGCTTTCTTCCTTCGGGGGGTTTTGAAGGGAGCTTTTGAAAAGTGGAAAAAAACCCACCCCCCAAATTTCTGAGGTTGACTGGGTGATGCAAAATAGTGACGATGAGGAAGGTGATGTCGGGGATTGTCCTCTCTTTGCCCAGAAACTGGTGGGGCACGAGGTCAGAGCCTGTCCTGTCTTCTGGCTGAGCTTCTCCTGGGACATCTGAGCATGGGAGGTTTCAGCAGTTGGAGGAAAAAATGAGGATGTGTCCCTCTATCAGCTTGGGGGATTTTGGGGAAGGAGGGGGGCAAAGGGGAGCAGCAGCTCAGTGTTTGTTCTTCCAACCACGCAGCAAGGGCTGGCATTTGTTCCTGCTTCTTGGGGAGGCCGGGGGAGATGGAGGTGAGCACGTCACACATCGGAAAAGTGTGTTTTCAATTAAAAGAAGAAAAAGCTCCAAAACACACAGTGGGTTAAACATTACAGTAAAAAGCATTTAAGCTGCTCTTCCACTGCAAAGTAACCAACAGTTTGTGTGTGTGATTGCAGGCAGGTGGTTCCTGTTCCCATTAAAAATGAGTAATTCAAGCTCTCCGAGGATTTCTTCAGAGACAATCTGGACAGACCTGGAAGTCCAATGTGCCTTTTAAACCATAAGTGTTTCCCCTCCACATCCCACAATTCTCCTTTCCAAGCACTTTTAAGGAGCTCTTGGCCAGCGGCTCAGGATCATCTCCCTGTGTTCGGGGAGGGGAAAACCTGTTCCCATAAATTCAGAGATCCCCCACTCCCTGCAGGCTCCTGGGAGACCCAAAGTGGAGCTCCTCACGGGTGGTGAGTGGGGGGATAGTCAGTTCTGCCTGTTTTTCCCCCAGTTTTGTGGTCTCTTCATCCTCAGGGCTCTGCTCCTGATGGGATGACATCTCGACACCACCTCCAGCCTCCCTGGGGTCCAGCAGCATGGATTGTGCCTCCAAATTCCTGAGGGATAGGTGGGCAGGGGAGCCCCTTGTCCTGCTCCCCCTGTGCCCCACCTTCAGCCACCAACCCCACAACTCAAAGGAGACCAAAATGAGCATTTGCTGCATTTTCTGACCCCCCCCCACCAAGGAATCACCTCCACAGATGGTTTCCCTTCATGCCTGGATGGGGTCAGAGCATCCCCGTGCTGTGGGGTGACCAGGACAGGCTGGCAGAGGGTCATCACCCAGTGGGATGGATGAGAGGACAAGGCCATTCCTCAGGTGTCCCCATTGTCACTGAGTGCCCTGACCCTCTGGACAGGCACCCTGTGCTCTGTTCTGAGGTTGCCATCTCACAGCTCAGAGGATGAAAAGCCTTGGTGTGTTGGAGGGGGCTGCAGTGCAGTTTAACCCGATCACCCCGGGGAGGAAAAGGGACACCACACAGAGATCTTTTACTTCACATTGCCAGGTCTAATCTTGCCCAGTCAGCAGGTTTTGAACATATTCCAGGAAAGCTTTTAAGCCCCATAAAGCCGGGGCTTTTGCATTTTCAAGTGATACTTTAGCTACAAAATGACATGCTCTACTTGTCATTTGGCTTTAAAGGGAGCTAATTAAAATCTTCCTAAGAGTGCAGTTACACCGGGGGGGAAAGGAATAACGTAAACCGAAATAAAAAGGGAGAGAGGAGCCCACAAAAATGCAATTTAGCAGCTGAAAAATGTAAAGGAAAACTGGTAAAAGATAAAAGTATCAAATGCACAATAGCTGTTTGCTGAAGGAGGACTAATGATATGGGAGGTGCTGGGACTTAGACAGCGAAAACATGGGCAAGGCCAGGGAATTTCCAGCATATTATTTGCAGATTTTAGGGCCACTGGAAGCCACAAGACAGACTTGCAAATGTTGATTGGAGTCCTGGCTGTGAAAGATGTAGCCTGTTCTGCAAGGTGTGAAGAGGAGGTGAAAGAGAAATGCAGCTGGGAGCCCTCACTCGGAGCTGGGGGTGCAAGTGGGGCTCTACAACAAGAATTTGGGGGAAAATGTCTCAGATTGGGGTCAAATCCATTGTGTCTGTTGTGTTGTGGAAGGGGAAGGCGAAGCTGGTTCCCAAATGATTGGGGAGGAATCCGTGCAAGGTTCATCCCCTGAAGGAGAAATGGATGGACATGCCCAAGGGGCTCCCCAAATTCGTGCTGTTCCTTTTCCAGAGCAAAGTGCAGCGTTGCCCAAGGGTGGCAGGAGCAGAGGGAGCCCCCAAACACAGCCCCTTTCACCCCAAAATGCCCATGGCAGGAACCCCTTCCCTTCTCCCTCCAGGAAGCCTCACGCTGTTAGTTTTGATCCATGGAGAGGAGTGTGACTGAGGTGCATCATTCCCAAAGAACCTTCACTCCCAAACAGCTGGAACGGTTCAGGGTCGGCCTGAAAAGTGGGGAAATGGCATTTTCTCCCAGGATAACGTGGAGCCTGCATCATTCAGCACCGTGGGGAGGGGCCTGCCAGGAGCTCAGTGAGAACAGGCACAATCCATCTCGCCCCCATCAAATGGAAAATAAGAATCCTCCTTTTTTTCTCCTCGGGTCGTGCTCCGATACCAGAGCAGCTGGGGCTTGGAAACCTGGAACTTCCCACGTGATGGCAGAGTCCCCTGGGGCCCTGGATTTATGAGTGGCATTTGCTGATGGAAAATCAGTGCTGTCTCTGCATGGAGTGGTTTCCTTTGGTTGGTGATTGTTATTCCCCAATTCCAATGTCTCTGGGATAAAGTCTTGCTCCAGACAAGCACAAATTCCAGCAGGGAAGAGCAGCAAGCTTCATCCTCGGTTGGAAGAGGAGGAGAAAGATGGTTACATGGGTCCAGCCACTTGCCCTTCCTTTCTATAAGCCAACAGGAGCCCAGTAAGAGCCAAACTGTCTGCCAAGAGCCCTTGGAAGGACTTTCCTTCTCCCCCAAAAGAGCACGATGGAACACTGGGTGTGCATGGAGGGAGTGGAAGCACTGGGGGAAAGCAGCTTGAGCTGCTTGGGATGCAGCAAAGTGGCTTCAAGGCCCACCCTAAACATCTGTGTGTGGGTCCAGAGGTGCTGCCATGCACAGGAGGGCCTGGCTCATGTGGGCATCATAAAATCATGGAATGGCTTGGGTTGGAAGGGACTTTAAAAGATCATTTAGTTCCAACTTGTCCCACCATGGGCAGAGTTGACACCCACCAGCCCAGGTTGCTCCAGGCTCAATCCAACCTGGCCCTGAACGCTTCCAGGGATGGGACAGCAGCGTTTCTCTATGCTTTGGGCCAAGACTGGCACCTCAGAGGATCTTCTGTTGCTCCCAGGAGGTCACAGACAGGGCTGTGTGTGATTTCCAGGCTCTTCCACCCTCCGTGGGCTAAGGAGTGCAGGTCAGCTCAATGCATGGCCATGGCATGGACCTCTGCAGACACCTCCTGGGCTGGCACATCCCCATCAAAGCCACTTTCTCTGCCCGGTGCCACCTCCATCTCCAGACAGAGCCCTCTCCGGGCTCACATCTGACACGAATTCCTCCCCGACCCCGAAATATTCGGAGCACTCGGAGGGTTTCCCATCCCAACACGCTCGTTTTGGCACCTTGAAGCCCTCGCTGACGGGTCCCAGCAACAGGTGGAAGATGAAGAAACGCCAAGTTCAGAAGCCCAGAAGCCTCAGAGACCTGAAGAACGGGAGCAGAACTGCAGGAGATGAAAGATGCTGTGCTGACAAATGGCATCCTGACTTTGAACTTTAACGACCTGCCATTATGTGAGGGAAAAAGGGGGGATTTAAGTTTTTCTAATGACTTTAATCACCACCCCGTGGTCTCGTTTCGTGCTGCTGGTTTTGCAGCCAGGTGGGAGAGAAACCCCAAACCTCCCCCCTGACACCCCGATATCTCAGATTTGGGGTTTCTCCTACCCCAGTTGTGCATAAATCAAATCATTTGGGAAGCCAAAAAAATCCTCCTGCAGATTGAAATGCTAAATGAGAGCTCCATTTTTTCTTAAAGTGGCTTTGAAACGGTGGAACTGCAAGTCCGGGTGAGTCTTTGTAATTTAAATATAATGGAACCCTTAAACAATCCATGGGTTTGCAAAGTGGGAGCTGGGAGAGGCCAGGAGTGGAGGGATGGGGTGGATTTCCTTGTGTGGGAGGAAAGCTGACTGTGGAAGGGACTGTGGAAGGGCTCTTTCCTCCAGCTAAGGGCTCTCGTTAGGTTAATGAGACTGATTTCCTTCAAGGAGTGTCCTGCAAAGGTCAGAGGTGCAGGATGAGGCCCTGGTTGCTCCAGGATTTTCAGTCCACATGTTGCATATTCAATGACATCCATCAGCAGTTAATTGCCCCATAAATATGAATCATATTTCCATAAAAAGCAGATTATTACACAGAACTTATTAATATTTAGCAGCCATGCTTTCCACGTGTCGTTCTGAATGGGGAAACATTTGTGTTCCTGGTTTTAGAGGCTGACAAAGTGAGGAAGAGGATGAGGAATCCAAGGGCAAGGTCAATGAGAATCCAGAGGAGAGGCCAATGATGTGCCCTTGGGGTTTGGGTCTCCAGGAGTGTATTCCAGACCCCAAAATGATCTCCAGACAGAGCTGAAGGAGGGATTTGGGGTTCTGGTCCCTCCAGCCTCCCCACTGGACAGGCCGATCTGGAGAAAAACTTGATTTCTTATCCTTGAAGCGCTTTTTTTTTGATGGAACCCCCAAATTCCAGCGCAGTGAGATGTGCAGTAAATTTGTGATCACTTTGCCCAAAGATTAAGCTTGGGAAAAGCAAAGAGATGACTCTGAAAAAGCACTGGAAGGTCTTGTTTTGACATCTTTTTGAGTGCACCGTTTCAATCCCTGTTCCAAGCTTTCCTTTAATTGTATAAGTGGTTCCAAGACATTTTCAAGAAATCAATGAGAGGGATGGTTTCAATTTGATTGAAATGTAACATTTTATACGACCCATTCTCCTTCTCTTTCAGTTTTGTGATTTGCCAGACATTTGAAAAAAATAAAAGCCTGGGTTTGATCCAGCCTAAATGATTTTCCCTTCGTTTTTCAAATTGCCATTAAGCCCCCAAAGCTCCCTTTTCTTACCAAGCCCTGCACATCCCCTCAGTGCCTCCCTGCTTTGCTGTCCTACATAGAAAACATGATTAATAATGTCCTGTCTAATGGAAAGGTGGGGATAATGAACCTGAGGACTTTCAGGCTGCTTGGAGATGCTCAGCTGGAAGCACCCAAGGGAGCCTTAGTGCTTCTGGCCACCTTTGGGAGAGGTGGAAGCAGGAGCAGGGAAGGATCCAGGGGCTGGGTCAGGGGGGGTGACATTTGTGGTGTCTCCCCCTGCCCTCAGGGAGCTGCTGGGAGAGGCTTATCCTGGCCATGGGCTCAGCCTGTCACACCTGGAGGTGAGGTTTGGGCTCAGGGCTCTTCAGAAGGGCTTTGAGGCTGAGCTTTGGCTGCCACGAGCTGGGGGAGGCTTTGCAAAGGGCAGAGTTTGGGAGGGGTCCATCTGCAGCCTTTGATGTGCACCCGGTGGGGCCGGGAGAGCAGAGAATTGCAGAGCCAAGACCATTGTCTGGGCACCTTCCCTGCCACTTGGGCAGCCTCCAGAAGGTTTTTCTGAGTGTTTGTGTTCGGCCTTTGCTGTTCTGCTTGAGCCCCTGAACTTACTAAATTAAATCAAAGGGGAAAGGGAGAGTTATCTCGGGGCCTCCATAGAAACAGCACAGCTCCTCTGGGACAAAGATCACATAGCTGGGGGGATTACGCTGGAAAGAGTTTAAAAGGAACTCTGTGAGAGGCAGAAGGTCCCAGAGATGACAAACTGCCCCTCCACCCCTCCAAAATCCCCACTCCATTCTGCAAATCCAAGGGGTTTCACCATTTCTAATAGGCTTTGGTGGCCTCAAGCACATCCAAGTGACTATCCCATTCCATGTGCTCCTGCAAGGGGAGGATGGATGGGTGCCTTTGCCTGCAGGGACTGTTTCAGGTCTTGGGGACAACTTGAGAAGTTAGTGCTGGTGCAAATTCCAAAGCTGTGTCCAGTTAGATTCAGCCAGAACTGAAACCCTGTTACAAACACAGAGTAGGTTTAGATTGGATATTGGGAAAGAATTCTCCCTTGTGAGGGTGGGGAGGTGTCAGCACAGGGTTCCTGGAGAAGCTGTGGCTGCCCCAGCCCTGGAAGTGTCCAAGCATCCATAGAGGAAGAAATGATAAAGACCTGGAGGACTCTGAAGTTCCTAGATGTCTCCATGATCCACACCCAATCTTCTGCTAAGGGCCACAGTCAACCAGCAGGACAAAAAAGGGACATGGGTGTCCAAGCTGAGCATCCCAGCTCAGGGTTGGATCACATGAACAAGGAATGTGGGTTTGTAGAAAATGAGAAGGTTTCCCTCTCCAGGTGTCTTGCTCTTGTACCTTTAATCAGCATTAGGTTCACAAGGGAAAACAAGGAGCAAACATTCCTTACCCTTTTCATTGTTGGCCATTTAGTCAACAGTTAATATTTTTGGATGTCCTGATTGCTGCAATTGAGTAACCTCCAGATAAAGAGGAGCCGTGTCTTGCTTTGAGTCCAAACTAGTGGCCAGCTCCAGCAAAACCCAGCGAGGAAAAGACCAAAGAGAGCTAAAAAAAGTGCTGTGTGTGTGATTTCTCCGAATGCCATTGCACACTTGGGAAGGGCAGCAGGGAAACCAACATTCCTGTCTCCAGTGAGCATCCCACAGAAACTCATTGAGGGAAGAAGAAGAAAAAACCCAGCCAGCCACCACACAAAACACCCCAAGCAGCTCCCAAAGGCTGGGATTTGCCTCCTTCTCCCCCAGCCATTCCTCCACCTCATTACTGGAGGTGTTAAAGCATCTTAATCATTCCTAACCCAGATTCCTTTGGAATTGCTGCAGGAATGTTGGAATGGAGAAGGGCATGTCTGGACTCCATGCTTAGGGACAGATATGGAGGTGGGCATCAAAGTCCCAGGTTGGAAGGGACCACTGGAAGTTGTCCAGTCCAATTCCCTGGCTCAGGCAGGTCCCTCAGAGCACCTCACTCAGGATTGAGTCCAATTGGTGTTTGAACTTCAGGGTTGCCCAGGGAGACTCCACAACCTCCCTGGGCAACCCTGAAGTCCAGGCAGGCTGGAGGGCAAGGAATGGGACCTGTCTCCATCCAGGGGGTGAATGCAGGTCCATGTGCCAGGTGGGCTGGGGACAAGCCCTGGGCTGAGCTGGAGCACCTCCTGCACGTCCCACACCTTGTGAGAGCTGGTGGGACCTCAGCCTGACTGCTGGTGGTGTGGTGAGGCACCATCGTGAAAGGTCTCAACCTGCTGATCGAGCAGCTGCCCACAGGGAGACTTCTGTGTCAGCAAGTGCCACCTGTGTGAGCAGGGCAGGTGACCCAGGTGGGGCTGCACAGGTCCCTCTTCCTTTCCCAACAGGTCCCTGCAGCTGCCTGGTCCTCCTGGGGTCTCACCAGGGCTTGCAGCAGGAAATCTCTCAAATCCTTGAGGAGATAAACTCAGCAGGTGACTCACCCACGGAGATTTCAAAGGAAATTCCGTTCCTGAGAGCTCTTTTCTTCTTCCTTAAGAAAGGGACTTTCCTTTTCTATTTACTAATTAATTACCCAGCAGAGCTATTGTTGTACCCTGTCTAATGACTTGCCTTCCATTCTCATTCTTGTTTGCTCTGCTATGAGAAACCAATTTAAAGAGAGGACTTCAACAGGATCACGTTCCAGTGTCACAAAGGAAGGAAAGGCTGGACACCAAATGTCCCAGGGATGGAGCAGGGCCACCAAACCCGACAGGGAGCCCATGGTCTGGGCCTGGACCTCCAGAAACCTGCCTTGGCCAAAAGGATGTTGTTTGGCTTTGTCAAGTTTACTTAACCTGGGCAGTGAAACTTGTCTGGCCACTCTGAGCTGTTCTCACTTCCCTGTTCTGGTTTTCAGAGGAGGTGGGAAATCCGAAGAAAAGATTCTGCAAAGAGAAGCTCAAATCCAGTCGTAATCTTATTTTGGCCAGAAAAAGAGAGGGAAATATTACCAGATTTAGGATTCTATGAACTCGATAGCGGGAAAAAATAGAGAAATTTATTGAAAGAACCATCAATTTTGTGGGAATATTTTCACTACGGCAAAATCCCATCCTATTTAACCTCCCCAAAGATGTTCCCGATAAAGGGGAACCTGTCAAGTTGTTGATCTCCACACAACAGGGATGTACAGCTTAGAAACCAGAGGGGAATTTGTCATCAGGTTTGGGTTATTATTTCAGATTGTGTATATTATGTATTAAGAATATTTCTTCTTCTTTTTTTTCTTCTTCTTTTCTTCTTCTTCTTCTTCTTCTCCTTCTATTCTTCTTCTTCTTTCTTCTTCTATTCTTCTCCTCCTCCTCCTCTTTTTTTCTTCCTATTCACCTATTTTTTTCTTCTTTTCCATGTTTTAGGAAGTGTGTAGGAAGCTGTTTCCACATGCCAAGGGATGAGTCCTTCCAGCCTCCCTTCCCACCACACAACTGCTTGGACACGGTGCTGTGCTCCAGCAGATTTTTATGATTCAATCCCTGATGGGAGTTTGTTAAAACTGGATCTGGCTCCTTCCAAGGCAAACACATTTTTTAGGGCTGAATCCGTGGCCTGTATTCTGGATAGCAGGTCTAAGGCTCTGTTTGGAGGCAAATCAGCCCCCTCTGCCCTTGTTTTCAACCTACACATCGGATAAGAATTTGGCCATTTTTGAAAGGAAAATCTCAGTTTGGAGAAAAGCTACCCAAAAACCTTAATCATCACAGTGAGCTGTCTCTGATCTGTGCAACCTTCACTAAAAATCTGCATTTTTCAGGAAGTTTCTGCCTCTGAAAATCAGATTCTTTCAAGGTGTTTCAGTGGCCAAACCTGGAGGTGCTCCAGCTCCCTTCCTCCTCCCCTAATGTTGGCTCTGGATCAAGGATGATATTTTGGCTGGTTTTTTAAAAGTGGGTGCTGCACTTTTCTGGAGGGAGATGTGTCACCATAAATACCATGGGCACAGGGGGTGTTGGCCAGGCCAGGCTTAATTTTTAGGGAGAAAATTGGGCAGAGATCACTGCTTTGTTCCTGCAAAGGTGCTTCAAAGCAAAAATAAGGCTATCAGTGTCTGTAAGCAGGGACATCAACCAAAGTTTTGGGGATGCCCCTTCAGATGCACAATGATGTGCTGACACTGTAGAGTTCCTGGAGCCCAGTTTGGAGCAAGAGGAGATCCTGGGAGAGAAGTCACAGAACCACAGAACATGCTGAGCTGGGAGGGACCCACAAGGACCATCCAGTCCGACCCTCAGCCCTGCCCAGGACCAGCCCCAAGAGTCACCCCCTGTGCCCCAGAGCATCATCCAAACCCTCCTGGAGCTCTGGCAGCCTTGGGGCTGTGCCCACTGCCCTGGGGAGCCTGGGCAGTGCCCCCCACCCTCTGGGGGAAGAACCTTGTCCTGAGATCTCACCTGACCCTGCCCTGACACAACTCCAGCCATTCCCTGGATGCTGTCCCTGGTCCCCACAGAGCAGAGATCAGTGCCTGCCCCTCCTAAAGGAGTTGTCCCTGCAATGAGGTCTCCCCTCAGTCTCCTCTTCTCCAGCTGAACACCCCAAATGCCCTCAGTGTCCTCACACCCTTCCCCTCCAGACCCTTCCCACCTTCCCAGCCCTCCCCACTCTTTTCCACACCCCGTACTTTTGCAGGCTAATAGGATCTTTAATGGGATCCTCAGGAAAAGACACCACAGCAGACAGGGGTGACCACGGGCTCGACATCAGCTGAGCAAACCCCCGATCCAGATCCTGCTCCGCCTTTCCCTCTTCCCCAGGGCCGTTATGGAATCAACGGGAAATCGAGACCCCACAGCTGGCCGGGCCAGCTGTGCCCGCAGCCCCATCACCCACCGCCCCTCCCGGGGACACTGCCAGAGGTGGCGGGGACCGAGGGGATGCTGAGGGGCC
>WBMV01002867.1:0-37060 GCA_013396655.1 Campylorhamphus procurvoides | reverse complement strand
TGAGGGATATCGGGGGGATGTCAGGGGATGTCGGGGGTTGTTGAGGGATGTCGGGGGGATGTCGGGGGGATGTCCGGGGGATGCTGAGGGCTGCGGGGGGGATGCCGAGGCATTGCCGGCCCCGCGGCCGCTGCGGAGCGGGATCAGGGCCGCAATTAGTGCCGGTGCGGAGGGACGGGCTCGGGGGCAGCAACTGCGGCTGTCCCTCCCCTTCGCAGGGAATTTGCCAGCCCGGGCTGTCTCCCACCCAGCCCCGTGTGTCGGATCAGCACAGCTGTATCCGCGCCACTGCTAATCCGTCTGCACGACACGCCAGCTGCCCGGCACAGGGGCCGGGGGATGCCTGGACACCCCCTGCATCCTCTGACCTGCGGGAGGAGCTCCATGGGGGCTTCTGGTCCCCACCCCTGTGCTGGGCCACTCGTGCCAGCCTCCAGCTCTGCTTGTTGAGCCTCCTCCTCGCCTCTCCCTTTGGACAGCCCTGGCACATCGCCTTGCACAGAGCGTTGCAACGAGGCCGTAAATCCTCTGCGCTCCTCTTGGGTCCGTGTTTGCAGTGCTGGAGGTAGCGATGCTTCACCATCCTCATCGTCAGCCTGGCTGCATCCCTGCAGTCCACAGCACGGAGTCACGGAGTCACAGAACATGCTGAGCTGGGAGGGATCCACAAGGATCATCCAGCCCAACCCTCAGCCCTGCACAGCCCCATCCCCAAGAGTCACCCCCTGTGCCCCAGAGCATCATCCAACCCCTCCTGCAGCTCTGGCAGCCTTGGGGCTGTGCCCACTGCCCTGGGGAGCCTGGGCAGTGCCCACCACCCTCTGGGGGAAGAATCTTTTGCTGAGATCCCACCTAACCCTGCCCTGACACAACTCCAGCCATTGCCTGGGTGCTGTCCCTGGTCCCCACAGAGCAGAGATCAGAGCCTGCCCCTCCTCTCCCTCTCTTTAAAAAGTTGTAACTGCAGTGAGGTCTCCCATCAAGCAGAACGAACAGCTTCAGGCTCAAGCAGCACGGGTACCAAAACCATCACTCTTCCCAAAGCCCTTTGAGATCTTCCAAAATCACAGTGCAAGACGTATTTCTCCCGCCACCCCCTCCCGTTTCGGGGGTAATTAGTCCCTGTGAGTTAATTTCCCAGCCGGCAGGGCTAGCAGATGGATCCCAGATCCCGTCGCCCCCACCGGATGAGGATCCTGTCGCAGCGCTGCGCTCTCGGCCCCGGAACACGCAGCATGTTTGCCTCTGATTAGGGTTGCCTTTGCTTTCCAGCTTTCTGTCACCACACTATTGTTTTATAACTTGATACCTAATTTGTTTTAATGACAACAAATAATTTGGCAAGTGCTCCCCGTCCTTGTTCTGGCAAAATTCTGCTGTAAGATGGATAAAGCTGTTGAGCTGAGGAGGGGGTGGGTGTTCTTTTTTGCTGTTGGTTTGGGGTTGGTTTGGTTTTGGGGGGAGACATTTGAAGACAGCATGGGAGTCTTTGAAGGAGCACCATTGACACCCTCGCCTTTGCTTCAGAGCTGCCAGTCAGAGGAGAGGCAGCCATGCCAAAAATGGGTAGTGCCAGAGGGGTGGGGAACACCCAGAGCTGAGCCTGGAGCTCTGATCCCTCTTCCCTTCCCAAAGCCATCCTTCTGCTCCCTGCTCAGCGAGGAGCCAGGTGCTCCCTGCCCTCGGTGCCCTGGCCAGGAGGAGGCAAATCCCTCATTCCCAAGCAGGACTGGCTGCAATCCTTGTTTTTAGGAGGCTGCCACATTCCTCAAACAGATTCCCAGGGGTCTTCCCAACTCCAGTGGAGTCCCAGGAAGGTTCCCAAGATCAGCAGGTGGGGTTCACATGGGTCAGGTTGAAATCTGGTGGCAAATTCCACAGCCATTTTTCCAAGCATGACTTGGAGCCACTCCCTGAAACTCAGCGGGTGCCTCAGCAACAGGTTTGGCCTCCAGCTCCTAAACCCCCTCTTGGACAAACTTGTGTTGTCCTCTCCCTGCACACAGGGTGGAACTCCCTCTGCAGCTTCCTGACTGTGTGGGGTTGGGTTTGGAGTCCTCCTGCCTTTCTGGGTGCCCCAAAGGAGTCTGCTCCATGAAAACCCATCAGCCTCCCTCCCACTGACTCATCCCAGGACATGCAAGTGCACTGGATATTAGGAGGAATTCCTCCCTGGGAGGGTGGGCAGGCCCTGGCACAGGGTGCCCAGAGAAGCTGTGGCTGCCCCTGGATCCCTGGAAGTGTCCAAGGCCAGGCTGGACAGAGCTTGGAGCAACCTGGGCTGGTGGAAGGTGTCCCTGCCCATGGCAGGGGGTGGCACTGGATGAGTTTAATGCCCCTTCCAGCTGAAACCACTCCAGGATTGTAGGAAGCAAGCCCAGGGTTAAGCCCAGCTGCCTTTGGAAGCCTGGCAGGGGGTGGTGCAGCACCTTTAGGGTCTGCCTGGGCCAGAGCAGAGCCTGGAGGGGACAGAAATAAGAACTTCTCTCCTCCCTGTGTGAGCTCTGACCTCATCCTGCCTCACCTCCGGCCATCCCGGTTTGTTCAGCCTGTGGATGGACTGATGGTCTGCAGAGATCCCCTTCCCTGGAAAAACACACCCCTCCTTTCTTCTGGGCTCCTGGGGAAGCTCGAGCCTTATTTCTTGTTCCGATAACTAAAAACAAAGAGCCAGAGCGGAGCAAAACCAGATGCATTAATTAAACAAACACAACCTCCGCGGTCCCTGCGTGTCCCCAACGTGCAGTTGGCTCTGATTTATCAAGGCACATTCAGCTTGTGAAGAATGAGGCCAAATATCTGGAGATCTCCAGCCCTCTGCTCTCAGGAGCCCACAACACTTGGCTTTTCTGTGCTGGCTCGTGGGCAGGCAAAGAGCTGCCCCTCCAGTGTCCCCTGGAACAGCCCCTGCTTGTCCTCGCTGGAATGTGAGCCCACGGCCAGTGGGGCACACAGATGGGTTCCCTCGCCCAGAATCACGCCTCTGTAGTGTTCCTTTTCATTTTAACTCCAAAAACAAAGTGCCAAACTCTGGGGAGGGACATGAGAAAGGGAGGATGGGGCGTGGGGAGCGGGAGCTGGGAGGGTGGAGAGGAGGCAGTGCCTGGGGATCTGGCTCGGGGATTCACAGGCTGTGGCTTCAAATTTGAAAATGTATCCCTGGGGGACACTTGAAGGGGATGAATGCTGAGGAAATGATGGATCACAGGCCAATTACAAGAGTTATGATTAAGCCAATCTCCTGCTGAGGCCAGAAAGAGTTCACTCCTTCATCTTATGAAGTCTTCCAGTGTGTAAGAGCTTCCTCCTCCTCCTCTCCATACCCACTGGGAAAAACTCCTGAAACTCTGGGTTAAACCCCACCAGAGGAGTTTTAAGTTAGAAAAATCATTCTAACTGGGAGGAGTTAAACACCACCTGAGGTCAAAGTGGAGTTGTCCTCCTGGAAGCTCCTGGAGATCAGGTTTGACCCACAGGTACCACTGAAGAGCTGCTCCATCCTGGGGCAGGAGGATGGATGGGACGACCTCAGCAGGTCCCTCCCCGCCTTGTTCTCCATCATTCCATGAGAACAACATCCAGTTTGCATTAGTGGCTCACAAATAAAGTTTAGGGCTCCAGACTAAGGCTCTGCAGGGCCTGAGTGGTTTCTGGTGTGGATTTGAGCAAGGGTTAAGTCCAGGGAAGGAAACCACACACCAGAGGCCACTGGTGGCATCCCAACAGTGGGATCAGCAAAGCCAGATCATCTGCTGGATGAAGGATCTCTGAGACACCACACAGCAAAGCTCAGGGGCTGCCATCTGAGTCTGGGGTTACTTGTGCAAGTGCTAAAATGTGCAGTGGAGCAGCTGGCAAAGACCAAAAGCCCACAACAAGCTGGAAAGGCTCTTTCTCTGCTGGCACTGCCCAAGGTAGGGCTGTTTTCTTTTTGTTACTGAGCTGGGTAAATCCAGGGGATAAATTAAGCCGTGGCTGTCCCTGGCTCAGGCTGGCCCTGCCACTGGCTGGAGTAACCTCGAGGCTTCTTGGGCAATAAAAAGATTGCCTGCCACCTCCAGACCTGAAATTGGTGCTTTCTGCTCACAACTGGACTTTTTTCAGGGCTGGTTTTTCCCTCCTCTGGCTCCTCTCAGGCCTGTTGGGAAGGCAAGAGTTGATAGTTAAATATATCCCGATAACAGGGCAGGCTCAGATTCTGTGTTTGAATTTCAGTGATTTCTGAGCCCTCCCCTCTCTGTCCTGCCATTCTGGTGGTTTATTCCCAGGCAGAGCTAATAATTGCAGTGTCCTCTGGAAGGGAAGGCACCTGAGTGCAGTAAGGAGGATTTGATGGAAGGAGGAGACCAGCAAGACCGAGGTCATAAAAATACCACGCTCCAACCCAGCTGTTTATCCATCTCCTCCAGCGCTCATCACCCCAGCCTGCTGGCTGAGCTGCTTCCTCTCTCACCCTGAAGGAAGAGGCAACCAAAAACTCATCAAGCCCCAAAGTGAATGCAAAATTTCCCAGCTGAAAGAGCATTTTTTTCCTGCCAATGCAGCCCCAGGCTGGGCTGTGCCAGGATGATGCTGAGGAACTGGCACTCCAGAGAGTGTAAAATTAGAGCCCATGTCTAATTGCCACGATTCTGCCTGAGAGCAAATTGAGATGTTTGTGAGTTAAAGGTTCTCTGACCTTCATAAGGGGAGTCATAATTAAGTGGGGTCTTCTTCAATTAGCTCTAAAGGTAACTTGACCTCGAGGTGGGTAATTAAGGGCTGTTAGCCCAGTAAGGTCCCTCCTGGAAAGTCCTTCTTAGCTGTGCCTGGGATGGCTGAAAATCTCAACCCAGTTTGCTTGGTGTGGGGATAGTCTGGGCCACAGGGATGCTGAGGGTGCAGTTCCAAGGCTCCAGTTGTGATGGACACAATCCTGGATTCAGGATGAGTCCCAGGGTTGGATGGATTTATAACCTTCCCTTCTGGCTCTCTCCTGAGGGGCCTTTTTATTCCTGGAGGCTCCAGAGGAAGGAGCAGGTAGTCTGTCCATCCCTTCTTCCCTCTCCTCCTGCTCAGTGACCAGGAATTTCCACACTGCTCTTTAGGCAAGGGGTGACTCGGAATGCCCTGAACCATCATCAGGAAGGAAGACAAAATAATGATTTTCAATGAAAATAGTTCCAAGTGGGGAGTCGCCGTGCCTGGACATAATTCCCTTCAGACTGCCCATCTTGGAGCTGTTTGGCAGTGCCTGCAGCATGTAATCTTCCCATTTCCTACAGGCCAACCCTTTTTTTTGCACACTTATAATTAGGTGTGTTTTTCCTCCTCTCCCTCCCTAACCTCAGGCTCCAGCCTTGCAGCTTCTCAAAGTAGCTCCTGGCTCATTAATTCTATTTTTTTATTATTCCCCTGTCCTGCAGAGGGGGGTTGAGGAAGGTGATTGCACGGAGTTTCAGAGGGTAATGTTCTGTCCTCGGTGTCCTGGAGGAAATGGGAAGCTCAGAAAACGGTTTTGAAAAGTTGGGAATGATGGAGCTGGATGTGTCCAGTGGCTGGAGGGTGGGAGAGAGCTTTGTCCTGGGAATGGGGGTGTCCTGGAGCTCATTTTCCCTGCACAGCTCAAGGCTGGACTTCACCGAGCACAAACCCTGAGCAGAGGCAGTTTCCCTTCATTGCTTTGGGCATTTGACATGATTACATACATTAACTTGTGGCTTTGCCCTTGAAATTGCTGGTTACTTCCTATAAATGTGTATGTGTGGATATACACACTCACATGCATACAAATATGTGTATAAATATATATATATAAATATATATACACAGCCATGCAGGGATGTGTTTGTATATAGATATATACAGAATTTCACATAATATTATTGGATTTATCACACTTTCAAGCAGGTCCCAGCAAACACCAGCTCCAGGGACTTTGGAAATATGCCCTGAGTGGTGTGTGGAGTGGAACAATATTTATCTGCCTATTTCTTATCTCTTTGCTTCAGTAGCTGAGCCCCAGTGCCCTTGGCCATGGATATCATGACCCATGGGGGCTCTACCCAGCTCCCCCTCCTGCACCAAGCTCTGTTTACCCCACCAAACCTCAGAGATGTGAAGCAGCAGAGCACAGTAATCCCTAAATTTGGGCTCTTTGGGTCCACACTGAACTGAACCTCTTCCAGCTCTGAGTTCTGTGCCTGGCACTGGTGCAGGGGTAACTCACACTGAATTAACCTGCCAAAGGCTCTGCCATTTGATTTGTGATAAAGAACTTTATCAGTTAGTTACCCCTGGGCTTGGAACCTTTCAAAGACAAGGTTTTGCCTCCTTTATTCTTAAGAAAAAGTAGCAAAAAGGACAATTCAGACTAAGATTGAAGGAAAACCCGCAGATCTCCCTATTTAATCCGTGTCACAGGATCTCTTGTTCCCTCTGGGGGTGGCTGAGGTTTGTACCCTGGCACGGGCTGGCTCCAAGGATTATCCAGCAGAGTTTTCCGTGGGGAGCTCTTGCCACAGAGCACAGACAGCAGCTCCTTCTGCTCCTTGGGGCTCTGCAAGGGCAGCAGCCCTGTGTGATTGCAGCCCCCGTGCCATGGGCAGGCTGCAAAGGGAGTGGCATCCCAGGGGGAAGGAGCCACCATCCCACGGCCTGTCAACCCAAACCCTTTGCAGGGAGTTTCTGGAGGGAGTTTTGAGTTCTGCAAGTGAATTTGGCCACAGGGCTGGAGGTTGAAGAGCTGCCTGCTGCTCCCAGAGCCAAGAGGAATGTTCATACATAATGTTGGGATGTAGCAGGGAGGGAGGGGGAGGATTGCAAATCATCCAAACAGTTTTGGTGACCAGAAACCATTCAAAGTTATCAAAGTGAATGCAGATTTCACAGCTGTCTCTGCTAAATGACTTACAAGATGCAAACCTTCCTCTGGGTGGTCTTTTGCTCCGGTATCTCATCTCTCCCTGTCACTCTGCCTCACCCCACTGAGCTGCAGCAGAGCCCGGGACTCTGCAGAGTGTTCTCCTAACACAGAGCGTGGGGGCTGTTTGGGATCTTTTCATTAATTTATCTTATCGATACCAGTCTTGGAATAGGGACAATTGTGGCTTCCAGAAATCTCAGCTCCACATCACAGCCCGTTTCCCAAGCAGTGTTCCCCCCCTGGGATCTGGGGCTAATCAGGGGTTCTGTAGCCCACCCACTTCTCACCACGGTGCTGCCTGATAATCCCTGCCCAGCTGCCCTGGACCTGCACGGGCAGCAGGACTGGCTGAGTCCTTCTGCAAATCATCACAGAATCCCGCCATGGTTTGGGGGGGAAGGGACCTTAAAGCTCATCCCATTCCATCCCCCTGCCATGGGCAGGGACACTTTCCACCAACCCAGGTTTCTCCAAGCCCTGTCCAGCCTCTCCTTGGACACTTCCAGGGATTCAGGGGCAGCCACAGCGTCTCTGCCCAACTTGTGCCAGTGTTTTACCATCCTCATTTTAAAAAATATCTCCCTTTTATCTAGCCTGAATCTCCATTTCTTCAGTTTAAAACCATCACACCCTGTCCTGTCATTACATACCCTGCCAAAAAGCCTGTCCCTGTCTCTCTTCTAAGTATTCAAAGGCTTTCTGTTCTCCCAGAGATGTGACAACAGAAATGTAGCATGGTATTTAAGCAAGGTTCCCTCTGTAGGATGGCATCAAATACTTTTTTAGGTTTTATTTAATAATTGTTAGATTGTTGGGCTATCAGGAGGAAAACATGAGTCTTAGTGCCCAAGACCTGAGTTTGGAGAGCAGCAAAGCAGAAGGTGTTTTGGCTTGTGCATCCAAAGCATGGAAAGAAAAGCTCCTTGCAGAGCCTTGGAGTGTGTTTGATGGGATCTGCACCGAGCAGGGAGCTCTGGTGTCAGGGCTCAGGGCACGGCCAGGATCAGCTTCCCCCACATGCCTCAACTCCTGAACCGAGGGTGATTTCCATGGTGCGGTGTCGGGTGTCGAGCCCAGCCCAGCCTGGGTGACAGGGACAGGCGGCATCGCCCTGCCCGCTGCTGGCAGCAACACATTAGCACTTAAATCCCCTCATTCCTGCGCCGGGAAATGGATCCTGATAATTATTAATGGGCAATAAAGTTGCAGACTGGCAAGGCAAAGTTCATCCAGCCACGGACAGAGGAGGATTTATAGAGATGTCAGCCCAGTGGAAAAATTCTCCTAAAGTCGTGTTACTTGCTGGTGTCGGAGTTGATGCTCTTGGGTGTTGTTTTAAGGAATTTTGTTTCAGCCTGATGTCGGGGAAGTGAAATTGTTCTGGGTATCGAAGGGTAAAAACACCAGTTGCTGCTTCTTTATGGTACTTGAAATTTCGTGATTGAAACGATGTTCTAGGAAGAGTTTGGGATTCACAGAATTTTCAAGTCGGAATGGAGAGTTTTTCCAATTTTCTATATGCGTTGTTAATAAACCTTTTGAATTGGGATTTTATATTTTAAATATCAGTAGGATTTCTTGTAATGTTTCTAAGCACATCCATTTAGAAATTCTTGTACCATTTATCTGGTTGCTTTGCCTTTGACTTTCTTTTCCCCCAAACTTATTTTTGGATTTTAAACCACCACTTTGAAATGCTCAAATTCCCAGCAAATTGAACTTCTGGCTCTGAGTCACTTTGGCTGCCACCTGCCCATGTACCAAACCCCTGATGGGGCACAGTGACCACGCTTTTCTCACGGGCTTGTCCCTCTAGGTGTGTGTGGAATCAGGGCTGGAATTTGGTCCCCAGGAGCTCATTCCATGCAGTGCAATCCACTCATCCCAGTTATCCCAGCAATAGATGGAAGGATGTTCACTGCAGTGATGGACATTTAGTCTTTGGTTAGGGATTGTCCAAGCAAAGCCATCAGGCTGAGTGAATAATTTCCTGATTGCACAACTTTATTCCAAGCAATCCTCTCTCCACCACTGCAGATATTTCAAGGTCAGGTAGTCGCCTGAGCCCTGGTGAACTGCTGAGCTGCTTCCTTGGCAGCTGCCACATCTCAGGCCACCCCTGTGAGACAGGGAGTGAGAGAGAAGGGCATTGCCCATCCCTGCCCTTGCTGCCTTCCTGGAGAGCAGGCTGAGCTTTTGGCTGCTCTCCAGCGAGGTGCTGTCCTGCTCGAGGGTGGCCGGTGACCAAGCCTGACCCATCCTGCCCTTGGCTGACAGATACTTATGGAGAGCAAAACAGGCAGATGGCTGAGAAGGGGAAACCTTTTCCAGCATGGGATTAGTGTCCCCTGGCCAGCTGGCTGCCTGTGCTCACTTGATCCCGACAACTTGGAAATGGAGGATAATTTATGTGTTCAATGGACCAGAACCGGCTCCCGGAGCCTTGAGGGTCTTCCATCATCCCAGGAATGAAATAGCTGAGGCAGATTTTAGAACTGACTATCAGTCCAGAAACCTCTGCTGCCTTTTTGTGTGGCATCTGGAAATCTTGGATGAGTTTAACACCAGTCAGATCTGACCTTCCTCCCTGCTCTGGACACATCCACCAAAGCCCTCTGCACAATTCTGCTTCTCTGGGCTCAGACCAGGGAGAAAAACTTGCTGTCTGTGTGTTTCTCTTGTTTGCTTCCAAATGACAAAGCAGGTTTGAGCTTTCCTAAGCCAACCTGCCTCTGTGAGTCACCCAGCTGAGCCCTTCAGGATGTGGGTGGGTGCAAGGAGAGCCAGGGAGCTGGGGGGACACCTGGGTGCTCCTGCAAATCCAGCCCCATCCCAACTCTGAGCCAACCCAGTGAGAGTTGTCACTCCCTCAGTGTCTTTTGGAAAAAACATGTGATTTTCTGGCATTTCAGCAATTGCTCTGAGGAACCCCCCAGGCCCCAGGGAGCTCTTCCACCGAGCATTTAAAATTCAGCTCCAACAGAAGGCTGGACTGAAGAGCTGAGCCCACGCAGGAGCCAGAGCAGCCTCCCGGGGTGTGTGTTACAAGAGCCTCCCCTCTTTGCCAATCCACAGAGGTCACAAGTTGTCACAGCAGCAGCTGCAGAGCCTGTGCTCTTTGGTTCAAGCTGTTACAGCTTTTAACTGAGGGCTGGATTTACCAGGGACGAGAAAAACGAGCTCCAGCTCTCCCATTAAGTGGATCCTCCTGCTCCCTCGGCAGCTGCTGCCTCAGCATCTCCACCGGGGAGAAGCCCCGGGGCCAGCACTGTGGTTTGGCTGTAATTCTGCAGCTCTTGCAGCCCACCAGGCTGTGGGTCCTGCGTGGGAAGGGGCTCTGAGTGCTCCTACCACGCTCAGAGCTGGAGCTTTCTGCAGGGCTGGGCTCTTCCCACCAGCCTCAGCATCCCACAGTGCTGGCAGGGAAGGAGGCTCCCCGTGGGGTTCAGCTCGAGAAGGTGGAACCTGCATCCTGCTGGTCCCATCCCACCCTCTGAGAAGCAGATTTGTCATATTCTTTGGCTCCTGCTGGCTCTGCTTGTGAAGGAGCTGTGTAGGATGAGGAGGTGTCTGCAGGGACAGCTGGGTCCTGCTGGGCACCTCCTTCCTGGCTGGGCTGCCGGGGGGTTTGGCCTTAAATAGTGCCTAAATCACAGCTTTGTATCTTCTCCATGCCTTGAGGATTCTGAAAATGGACAAGAATGGGCAGGATCTGACTCCTTTGATGTGACCTGGTTAATGGGAGCACTGGGACCAGTGGAGTTCCCACCACTGCTGATGGCAAAGGTTGGTTGGCTTCACTGGGCTGCAGTCCTGCACACTCTGATGGTTTTTGGGGTTTTTGGAGTGTTGCTCTCCTTGACTCATTCTGGTGTCTCCTGAGCCCTCCCTGGCTGCTCCCTGGCAGTGGTTCCCACCACATTTAGGAGGATCACAGAATCCCAGACTGGTTTGGGTTGAGAGGGGCCTTAAAGCCCATCTCATTCCCTCCTTGCTGTGTGCAGGGACACCTTCCACCAGCCCAGCTTGCTCCAAGCCCTGTCCAACCTGGCCTTGGACACTTCCAGGGACGATGGAGCAGCCACAGCTTCTCTGGGCACCCTGTGCCAGGGCCTGCCCACCCTCCCAGGGAGGAATTCCTTCCCAATATCTGACATAAATGTCCCCATTTCCCACTGCCCATCTCCTCTGGGCACACTCAGGGCAGATCCCTCTCCAACCCCTGTGACACCAGGATGAAGCAGAAGCATCTCCCTCCAGCATCTCAAGTGTTAATTCAGCCCAGAAAAACTGCATGATTTTTTTTTCTTTTTTCTTTTTTTGGAGAATCTTTTGGCCTTTTATTTTCTTGTTTTGGGGTTTTTTTGAGCTGCTAACTGACATCTGAATGGGAGATATGAATATAGAAATTATTCTTCGCTGAAAGCTGCAGAAAAGCCACAACCCTCAGATCAAACAAGTTTTTGTGCCACAGCAAAATTAAATCCTTGTGATTTCCATATTCTTCAGTCAACAGGCTGGCGCCCAAATCGTTGCCATAGCTACTGAAGTCCAGGCTGTCAGGAGCAGGGGAGGCAGTGGGAGACACGCTGGCCGAGGGTTAAGGAGCTGTTTAATTATTCAACCCAATATCTGGCAGGCACTCCAGATTGACAAAGGGGGGTCTCCTGTGATCTCAGCCTCGATGGATCACTTTAACCCCTTCTCCTCCCGCCCCTGATGAAAGGGAAAGTGGATTTAGTCCCCTCTGCTTTCCTTGCCCCTGTCCCCTGTCGCTCATTTGCCTCTGTCAAACTTGCTGGAGACTCCGTGGGAGTGCTCAGAGCTTTAGGAAATGGGATAACAGCAGCCTGAGCTGAGGGAATGTGTCCCTGGGGATTTAATTAGATCATCTTTAAGGTCCTTTCCAGCCCAAACCATTCTGGGATCCCATAAACACTCCCTTTTGCCCCCTGTGCCCATCCCTGGGCTGTGCCTCAGTTTGCCCAGTTCCTGCAGCCTCAGGGGGTGGCGATGCCCTTGGCAGGAGGTTTTTCCTGCAGATATCCCAGGATAACTGGGGTGTGTTGGCTCTTCCCAGGCTGCCCCATTTGGAACGTGCTGTGCTGTGGGCATGGCCTTGGGCATCCACCCTGCAAGGGCTTGGGGAGCTTGGCACAGGGGCTGCTGGAGAAGGGCACAGCTGTCCAGGACAGGACAGTGTCTGCTGCCTCAAGAACCTGCCCGGGATGGTTTGGCTCAATTTTACATGTTTGGCATCTTGGGAACATAAACTGCTTTTTTTTTCTAATGGAGGAAAACAATGAAAATACTTGGAAAAACCCCAACTATGCTGGTCAAAACTCCCTCATTAAGGAGAGTTGTGTTTTCAGATGCTTTCCCCTCTTTTCAGCTCTCCCTTACTATTTAACTCTAGACAAACCCAAGCTCTCTCCTACAAACCCCAGGCCCTTTTCTTTCTGGAAATCGTATTAAAAGCCTTGCCTGGCCCAGCTCCTTTGCCAAGCTGATTATTGTGTTGTCCTGTGAGCCGAAAACACTGGGGGTAAGGTAAGGTAACAGCTCCAAATCCACCACTTAGTCATTGCTGGACATGAAAAACTGCTTTGCTTATCAAAGAAATATGTTGAGAGCGGACTCTGATGGTCCCTGGGGGGTCCAACTACCTGCCTGGTGCCAACAAAAAGAGACAGATTAATGAGCTCCATGGCCAGTTGCTCCTGCACTCTTTTCTTAACCTTTCTTTTCCAGAGGACTTCCAGACAGATAAAGGACAGCGCCTGGTTAATCATTTATCCATCTGCCTATCCAGCCTCTCTCTTCGTATTCTCCTCCGGCCTCAGAGGGAAAATTAACATATTTATTTTCTGGTTTCATCCCCCGCAAGCCCACGGAAGCAATTTTGGTCGCAATAGGAAGTCGTGGCCCATCCAAGTCAGTTAAAAAAATAGAAGGGGAAAAGGAGAAAGGCAAAAGGAAGCAGGGGGAGGTCTGCCTGGGAGAGGGTGCTGCAGCCGGCCTGGCTGCCCTCCCCTCCCTCCCCTCCTGGGTGTTCTGCTCCAGCACATTTGCAGCTACTGTCACAGGCTGATTTCCTCGCTCGAGGTTCGTGTTGGGTTGCTGAACAGCTCAGAGCCGAGCTCAGACCCCTCAGCCTCCCGAGCACAGGCTTGTTTTCAGCTGGATGCTGTGCTGCTGCCAGGGCCAGGCAGAGGAGCCTCTTCTCAGCCTTTTCCACCCCAATTCCAGTCGGATCATGGCCTGACTCATCCCTAAGTGCTTTCTCCAGAGCCCTATGAGATGCTCTTTGCATCCCTGCAGTGGGATTTTCAGGCTGCTCCTGGATTTCCCTGCAGTCTCCAGCTTCCCCCTTTGGTCACTTCTGTCACAGCCACAGTGGGTGCAGCACCCCCAGGGGGAGGACAGAAGTGCCAAGTCACCTCCATGGACAAGCACAGCTCCCTTCCACGAGCCCCTGCCTCAGTTTCCCCACCTTCACACTGCAATGGCTTCTGTTTTCTTCCCTTTGCCCTCCTCAAAGTTACATTTGGTCAATAATAAGTCACAAAGCTGTGTGGCATCACAACATTCCCTGGATAATATATCCTTCCTCTGTGTGTGTGACTGAAACCCCACGTCCCAGAGTGATCATGAAAACGTTCCAAGAAGAAATGCCAAGAATTTCCTAGTAAATGTCTTGGCTCGAAACGTCTTGGGTTTTTCTGCTTTTCTATAAGTAATGAAAATGAAGCATCACTTAAGGTCTTTATTGAGTCTACGAGGCTGGGTTGGGTTTCACTGCCTTCTGCTGTCTTGGGAAGGCTGACCGAGCTCGCTCCAATTTCATGCCATGAGCCACTTCAGCCTTCTCTGTTGGGAAGAGGAAGATATTGGATATTCAGGCAGAAAAATCTCACTCACCTGATGGGACACCACCAGTGTCAGGGGGACAGGGCAGGGAACTGGGTTATCCTGGGATATTTGTGGGGTCTCTGCTCAGAGCCTGGAGTGCAGTAAACACACGAGCCCCATCTCCAAGAGTCTTCTCACACCCACTTGAATTTTTTATTGGTGGCTTCTCTTTGGTTAAAACTCAGAAATTAATGACAAGAAAAGCGTTCTCAGGGTGATTTATTTGGTTTCAGCTGAGCTGTGGCAGCTCTGGTGGTACCTGCTTAGTGTGGGCTCATTTAGGGTTTAATGAATGGACCTTTTCCCTCGGGATGTGGGTGATGAAGGGTGGTGGCAGGTCCAGCTCCTCCTGTACATGAGCAGAGGCTGCTGGCACTGCAGTCACTCCATCCTCTGCTTTCCATTGCCAAGGCATGGCTTTCACCTGCTTCGATTTTGTGTGAGCTATCCCAGAGACATGAAAATCCTCATTGCAGAGGTCAGGAAAAATGTGAAATGTCAGGAATTGGGCCCATTGTGGTGTTTTCTTGAGCCTCAGGTTTGCTGGTGGAACTGGTCCCTGCACTCTCTCCTGCTCCATCCCCAATTCCTGCTCAGTTTTCTATTCCAGAAGCCTGACCAGCACTTTGGCAGCACTAAAAGCCCTCCCAAGGTGAATGGGAGACTCCTGGCAGGATAACAACGGCCTGAAAGGTTGTTTAACACCACAATACCTTCTTCTGCTGCCCCACCACCTGATGGGACCTTTGAGAAGAACGAGATCTCCCCTCAGCATCGCTGTCACTTTGTCACCTGCCTGGAAGGGCAGGTTTTTCCTACGGCACATCAGCCCACTGAGCTCAAAATTTGGGGGCTGGAAAGAACAGCATCACTTAAAGAAAGGAGCAGGGCAAATAGCCCTTCCCTTTTCCCAGGGAGAGCAGGTCCCCCAGCCCTGGGAGCTCCATGGTTGGGGCCTGTGTTGGGATTAATTTGCTTAATTGTTGCCCGCTGTTAGCAACAGTTGCCATGTTTCCCAGTTGAGTCAGTAATGCTGGTTAAAACTCTGATTCAAAGGCACCTCAATAATAAAACCCAGCCTTGGATGCTCTTTCACGTCAGCCACTGTTGCTTTGCTACAGCAAACACAACACTGCCCTCCCCACCAGCCCTCCCTGTCCAGGCAGTGAGGATCCTTCATGGACAAGGCCCCTGGAATTCCACGTTTTTAAATAGGTGATTTTTTACCCCCCACACCCCAAAAAACCCTCTTATTTCTGGATGTAGGAAATTGCAGCCCTACTCACTGCCATGACAATGCAGTCCTGGGGTTTGTGCGTCCCACCCTGCGTGGTGGAAGAGCTGGAGGAGCCACTGGGTTATTATCTCTGTGGGAGTCCTTGGAAAACCAGTGGGAGGATTTCTCTGGCTCCAGAGGAACGTACATTCAAGGAATCACGGAATGGTTTGGGTTGGAAGGACCTTAAAGACTTCCAACAGTGCCCATGGCAGTGCCACCCCCTGCCATGGGCAGGGACACCTCCCACCAGCCCAGGTTGCTCCAAGTCCTGTCCAACCTGGCCTTGGACACTTCCAAGGATCCAGGAGCAGCCACAGCTTCTCTGCCCAACCTGTGCCAGGGCCTCATAAATTCATACCCATAAATTTATCCCCATCAGGGTCAATAAAGAGAGGCCGGTGCTGCTGCTCCACGTGGGACACCAGCAAGGGATGGAGCTGAGGACAAGAATGTGGGAGCCCTTTCTGTTCCAAGGTTGGTTTGCTGAGCTCTCCTCCTTTGCCATCCTGACATGCAGGAAAAGAGCTGGAAATCATTCAGTGAGGATACCAGTTTGGGTCTCATCACAGGACAGGCAATGGCTGTAAAACCCCAGAGAGGAATGGGTGTATCTGTGAGCACTGAGGACTCACTGAGTCCCAGTCCATGGAGTTGGTGATCCCAGCATTGCTGCACAAATTTCTGCCCCTTTCCTGACTTGTTGGCACACATTCCCCTAATTGCCCTTTATCCCTGCATCTGTATTATTGGGATGCCCTCCTGCCCTTCCCTTGGCATCACCTGGCTCTGTCTCACAGGGTTAAGATAGAAAATTGGTCTCGTGTGGAATGGGAGATATTACAACCCTATCTCTGAATCCAGGGCAGGCAGAGGAATATATGCCAAGAAGAGTTACTAAAACCTCTGTGTGTACAGGGCCGTGTGGCTCTGACTCCCAAAATATCCAGGGAAGACATTTCGGGGCCGCACTCCCCCCCTCTCCCTTCTGTATGTGCTTTCCTTCCCACACCTACATCTTTAACCACAGGGAAGTTGGAGCCTTTCAGCCTCAGGCACCATGGCAGGTGCTGTAATACATTTTTAGCAGAAAAACCTTGTTTTTAGAGCAGAGGGGAATGAGAACTGCAAGGAGGGTGAAGCAGGAGAGGAGGAGAGCTGGAAGGAGGGAGATGTGCCCAGAAATGTCCCTGTTGATGGGCAATGGCTCAGAGGGAAGGCAATGCCCGGGGGAGCTGCAGGAGCCCCCAGCATGGCCCAGGTGAGCACGTGGCTCTGTCTGAATGACACTTGTTTTTGTGGGATCTGAGGGCTGGCCTTCAGCTGGGAAACCACTCCTTATATCAGGCTGTGAGGGAGTCAGGAACCACATCAATAACCCCTGACAGACCTCACAAAACCAGGGGATGCTGCCAGAGGAAAAGGACTGAGCTCCTCTGTCACAAGAAGAGGAGGAGGAGGAGGAATCAAAGCTTATGACACAATTTGTGTGAGCAAAGGCAGAACATTTTGTTTTGGCTGCATGAGGAAAGACTGCGCTTTCCCAATGGGACACAGTGTTGAAAGATTTGGACTCTTTGCTTGGGTAAAGGAGGTAAATGCCATTGTCCCTCTGCTCTGTGACTGCCAGCTGGGTACAGTCCCAGGAGGTGTGGGTGCAGTCAGGCCACCACTGCCACGTCAGTGATCCCAAATCCACTCTGCCCTCATGGAAAATCATGAGCTCTGCCCCTGACAGTCCTTCTTTTAGGGATGCCCAAGGTGTGAATTAATGTGCAGGCTCCTGATGCACCTCAAAGTCCTGCCCTGCACTCAGCAAGCAATAAATCCCCCCAGGAGATGGTGAAGGTGCCCCTGAAGTGCAGGACAGACACACCCCAAGCACGGAGCTGCTCGGAGCTGAAGGACCATGGCAGGGGACTGATGGAAGAAGTGAATCCTCCTCTTTACTCAGCGGTATGACTTAATTTCAGGAGGGAAAAACCAGCTCATGAGGACTGCCAGTTTCCCTTTCACCTTCCCTCTCCCTCCTCGTGGAATGGGATCAGGCAGGGGAGGGTTGGACTCACACTGACAGCCCTGGCCAGCTGAGCTGGGGGGAGAGGCAAGGAAAGTGCAGCAGATCCCATCCAGCTCCCTCCTGGGAGCGAGGCTGAGCAAAGAAGGGCTTCTCACCCAAGCCTGCAGCTCCTTGTGCCCGTGCCTGGCTTGGCCCAGCTCCATCCCAGCCCTCATCCCTGGGAAGGGGAGAAGTGTCAGGCTGACACCTCGTTATTACTCAGCCCGGTGGCCATTTGTCACTCAGAGATTTAACATCACACTTTCCACCAAGTGCTCTGTTCAACGGGCTCTGGTTCCTGCAGTGCCTCTTCCAGCCTGAGCTGGAAGTGCTGGGATGACAGGGAGCTTGAGACTTCCCAGGAAGAAGTTTGGGTCGGAGCCTCGGCCAGTGCAAGTCCCATTTCAGGACTTTTGAAGCGCAGATGGCTGGGAAAAGCCACGATCCACGGAATTCTGCTGAAATGATAGTAATAAAAGGAAAACAACTTTAGGAAATAGATGTAAACCATCCCTAATCACGACCAGGAAATCAACTGAGGGGTGAGGCATGTGTCTAATCTGGGGCTGGGGGGAGGAACAGAAGACTTGGAGAAGGAATCAATTTTGACCACGCTATGCTGAGCCTCGCACTGACAGACACGAAGCAGCTGCCAGTGTCAGCACTCCAGGCACAGCCTGGCCCAACTGCTCCGTGCCTGGGGGCCAAGAGCCACTGGCAGGACACCCACAGCTCCAGGGACTTCCATCTGCCCAGGGATGAGAATTGAATGCAAGAGACATGGATCTCGTCGGCAAAGATGTGCTGGGAGTGACTGTGCTGGTGGATATGTCCACTGGGAAATCTGCTGGAGGAACCTACTGGGTCCCCTGTGGTGACTTCTTGCTCAGTGACAATGCTGAATTATTGCTTCTGGCTCTTCCCAGCTTCCAAGTCACCATATTGTGCCTCTTCATCCTCTCACACCACTGGATTTGGGCAGCTTGACTCATTGACTCTCTTGCCCTGTTAATTCTTCCTCATAAACCTTTCTGACCTTCAGCAAGAGCAGAAGGCAAGGAGAATCCATCCAAGGTGGCCAAAATTCAGGAAGAATTTCTTCACTGAAAGGGTGGTCAGGCCTTGGCAGGGGCTGCCCAGGGAGGGTTGGAGTGCCCAGCCCTGGAGGTGCCCAAGGCAGGACTGGATGTGGCACTCAGTGCTCCGGGCTGGGGGACAAGGTGGGCATCGGGCACAAGGTGGACTCAACCATCCTGGAGGTCTTTTCCAACCTCATCCATCCTGGGATTCCAATCCAAATGCCCAGAGGTGCCTGAGATTCCACTGTGATGGTTTAGAGAGATGCCAGCGACAACAAAGCACCCAAAGCAGGAGACCTGAAGATGCCACGGTTCAAAGAGAGGATCTGGTGGAAAAGCTTTGGGAACCAACACTGTGCAGGGCCAGGACAACTGCAAGGAGCTTGTTCAGGCAACAGGGACACAGCTCAGATATTTCTATATGGCTCTCTGCACTCACACATATATAAACGTTGAGATCAGCACCGGATGGTGTTTTTTATTTAGTTTCACGCTTTGTTAACTTCTCTAAATTATGTGGAACGCTCTTAGTTTTCTTCCCTTTTTTTTTTTTTTAATACCCAAACTTCTGCCTGTTCCCAATTACCAAAATGAAGGAAAAAAAAAATAAAAGGAGGCAAAAGAAAGACAGACTCGAGCCTGTGGAACAAGCTGGCACCGAAACGAGGTTGTGTCAGCTCCACAATGCATGAAACAGCAGAGTTGGAGGCTGGAGAGATGGAGGAGTTAAGGCACGTGGTTGGAGCAGCAGAGGAAGGCACTGACAAAGATAGAAAGAGGGCTTGAGCGTTTCAAAAACCCTGAAGGAAATGTCAGAGGTATTTCGATGATAATTAGCCCAGCCTTCTGCTCTGGGTTCTTGGAGGATTTATATCGCCTTGGAAAAACAAAAAAGCCAAATCTGCCGGGCTGCTTTTAGGGGGTAATTTGCTACGTCTTAATAAGTGCAAACCAAAGCTTTGGGTCGTGCCAGGGCTTCACCTTCGACAGGAAACTGAGGTAACCAGAACCTGGAACGGCTCAGGCCGTGCGGTTTGGGTTTGTGTCTTTCTCCAGCCTTCAAGGTTGGGTTTAATACGACAATTGAAGATGGTTTTGAGTCAATTATTGCATAAGTGGGAGGCTGAGGCAGGCTGAGGATGGCCGGGGTTATTGCTGCATGAGTTAATGTTCACACCCCTTTTGGGTGTCCCAGAGGAGCCCTGCAGGCTGGCGGCCAAATTTGATTTTGACTTGGATCCCAGTGTGCAAGCCAACTGTTTCTGCATTTCATTTCTGTCATATCCTGTACATTAAAACACCATTAATTCAAACCTTTTGTTTCTAAGAACAACTGTGCTGTAAAACAGCAATAAAAAGCTGCCAAAGTTCTCTTAACCCGGTGCAATATCGTGTTTGTTCGGACGTCAAAATCTTTAAAAAAATGTATTTTTGCCCTAAAACACGCTGCAAATAACATTTCTCTCCCTTTCAGCTTTGCTTTGGGACGGGGGGATGAGTCCAAGAGCAGGTTTCTCCCCACGACCCAGGTTTCTGCAGCATCTCCCCCCATCTGAACCGTTACAGACCAATCTGTTAAAAGGTTTTCATGTGCTGTTGTGAAATGCTGTGATGTAACTCGCTCCATGCTCCTCACATTGGTTTTTCCCCAGGAACACGAGCCCCCCTCCTGCTTTATTCCTGCCTCATCGCTGGTGATCTGGTGTAGGCTTGGCCCACCGAGCTCCTCCTGCATGGGGAGCACCAGGAGACACCTGCAGGGCACATTCCCTGGATGCAGGAGACAGGGATGCAGCCGTGAGTCCCACAGCTTCCCATCTCCAAGTGGATCCTGTGATTTCATCTGCTCCTTGTGGGGTTTAATTACCTCATGCTGGAGAAGAGGAAAAGGCAGCAAAGAGTGATTTTGGAAAACCCCGAGCAGGGATTTGACTCAGACTTGCTCCAAGCATCCCATTTGTCCTAAAAACACCTCCAGACCTGGCCATGTGCAGCACCTGGAGCTCCTGCCAGGGAACATGACCAAAGCTGGGGGTTTGATCCCATGGACTTGGTGTTCCTTGTCAGACTTTTCCAACTGAGAATATTCTGTGATCCTGTGACCTTGCATTCCCAGGGGATGGATGGACACGGCCATATCCCCATCCCAGACAGAGCAGATGAGGAAAGATGGAATCATTAAGGATGGAAATGACCTTTAAGCTCAGCAATTCCCACAGTGTGTGATCCAGCTGTGTCCCTTGTCACAGAGCTGGAGTGGCCAGCGTGGCACATGGCACTCAGCCCTCTCCCAAACCACATTCCCAGCCACTTCACACCCTCCTCCTGCAATTCTGGCTTCCTCCTGTGAAGGTCTCAGCTTTTAAATCTGTGGTCAGACAGGCAGGGAGTCTCACACAGCACGAAACGCCTTCCTGCTCCACCCAAGTGGGATCTTCTTCCTTGGCTTCCTGTGGCTCTGGATGAGCTGGATTCGTAACCACTTCCCTCTCTTCACGGTGCATTGGGGATTAGGATGATTGGCCAAGTGCCAGGATGTGATTTTTCATCACGGTGTGATTTTTGGGGGTGGCCTGTGCAGGGCCAGGAGTTGGACTCGTTGCTTCTTGTGGGGCCCTTCCAGCTTGGGATATTCCCTGATTTTAGGACACAGACACCCTTTGCTGCTCCTGAGTGCTGGACTGGGGTCCTACACCAGAGCAGCTGAGCCATGTGCTGTCTCCAGGAGTGTCCCCTCCCTTGATCCCATTCCCCCATCCCTCAATCCCAGGTAAAACAGCCCTGGAGCTCTCCAGGTGCTGTCAGCATCAGGACATGGGCAAGTGTTTCCTGCACATCCCTGCTTTGTCCAGAAATGGGACCTCTGGGCAGCAGGAATTACAGGTTTATGGAACAAGGGGAAGGCAGAGACTGGAAGGAGGATTTAGGAAGCAAATGGTGCAGGGAGGATGTCTCTGACACCAGACATCCAGGAGCCAAGGAAGCAGCACTGAGCCCCTCCAGGCTGGTTTTAGGGGGGCTTTAAAGTAAGTTTAGACCTCTAACTAAAAAGTAGATCTAAAAACATCACGACTCCATGACTCAGCTCGTGCCCCTGGATCAACCTGCCATTACTGAGGAGGAGCTGGAATACCCTTGCAAACAGGTTGGGCTCCTTCATCACACGCTTTCCATCTTTCATTTTGGAATCCCTACAGAAGAACTTAAAGCACTGTAAATCCAAGCCCCATGTTGCTCAAAGTCAGCTTGGAAAGAAGGAAAGGGGAAAAAAAATAAATCCAATACCACCAGGAGAGAGGGAAAGATCTTTTCCCAGGCCACAGATTCGAAGGATACCAGACGAATTTATGAACTGGTGGTTCAACCAACACTCCTGAAGTCCAGGTTACACCATGAAACAAGCTTAAATGTACACATGGGCTGTGTCTTGGGTAGGGTATTTGGCCTTCATTTGCTGTGCCATCATCTCCAAAATTTCCCAAATCTCACCCTGACCGTTCTCTCTCTGCTCCCTGCCTTAAAAGCCTTGTTTTGGCTCTTGCTGCAAGAACGGAGAAAGGGAGGGGGAAAAAGAATCTCCCTCAGCTGCTAAACGTATAAACCTGCAGATTTATTTTGTAGTAATAATCCCTGAAGGAGAAACATATTCAATACTTCATCATCCGAGAAACTGCCCGCATCTGTTGGGAGACGGCAACAGGCGGCTGGGAACACGTGCCAGCAGCACAATTGCTTCTTGTGGGCCTCCCTGCACAGCCCCAGCCCTCTGCCCACCCCCCAGCTCAGCTCTGCCTCACAGGTGGACACTCATCCAGAGGTTTCTCCTCTTTTTGCCTCTGATTCGGTGCAAACTCTGCTTGCCCACTGGAGTCGTGGTGGGGGAATATCCACGGAGAGATGGGAATGGAGAGGAGGTCCCGAAGAACCCTGAGCATCCTCCCCAAGGATCTGCTGGACACTGTTCTGTGTTTTGGGCTCGTTGCAGCTCACCAGGCTGTGCTTGCTCAAAAAGTCCTCTGTCACCACTTGCACTTGGCTGGTACCACGGAAAGTTGGGCAGGCAGGAGCTCTTGGCTTCTCTGGTCTGGGGGAGAAGTGACCTTTCCCTGGGCATGAGCCACGTCTGACCTCCAAGCAGGGATGTGAACGTGGCCAGATGGTCATCTGCTGGAAGGTGGGACTGCTGGGAGAGGGACAGGGGCTGAGACAGGGGGGGTTCCTCTCAGGACAGGATTACTGAGAGCCCAGGAGAGATTCAGGAGTTTGGTGTGTTTGTGGCTCATGGATTGGGGAGTTCATCTCTCCCCTCCATCTCCAGGAGCTGCAGATGGGGCCATAGGTCCTTTTTGCAAGGGCCTGGAGTGACAGCACAAGGGGAACGGCTTCAAACTGACAGAATTAGGATATTAGGGTACTAGGAGGAAGTTCTTTACAGTGAGGGTGGGCAGGCCCTGGCACAGGGTGCCCAGAGAAGCTGTGGCTGCCCCAGCCCTGGAAGTGCCCAAGGCCAGGCTGGATGGAGCTCTGAGCAACCTGGGCTGGTGGAAGGTGTCCCTGCCCATGGCAGGAGGAGGAACTGGGTGATCTTTAAGGTCCCTTCCAACCCAGGCTGTTCTAGGATCCTGTCATAGGATTCATTGTGGGATCCACCATCCCTCAGGGAATGTGCCCTTCCCAGCTCCTTGTCCCATGAGCTGCAAACTCTCCCTGGGGCTCAGGAGCTGCTGGACTATTCCAGTGAGTAATTCATGGTGATTTTGGCCCCTCTCCTAAAAGAAACTTTGAATTTCTTCATTAACACAAGCACAGCAACAGCTTGAAAGTGCTCAAAGCCCAGTTGCATTCCAGCTGAGTTCCTTCTGGCTTGCAAACTGATTTTGTTTTCAGCGGAGAAATGGATCCTGTTTATTTCATTTTCCTCCCAGAAAACAAAACACGTGGGTGGAGGAAATGGGACAGATTGGAAAACACTTTGACTGATAAACCCCAATCATTTCAACATTATGAGCTTTTCTATCTGCAGCAGAAGCCATGAGAAAGTCATTACCAGGGACTTACTGCAGATATTTGCAACTCCAAGGGAAGGTGGGAATGCTCGATAATTATTGATGTTCTGTGCTAACTTCTGGAAGATGGAGATTAAATATTACACCAGTGGGATTTTAGTAGACACCAGGAGATATTAAACAGAGAAACTGCAGGTTGATTAACAAATGTGTTTTAATACACTCTGCAATTGATGGAAAAATGTTTCACCCAACTGCAGAAAGTTTGACTGGAAAAAGAACTCAAATCCTGATGTATTTCCTGGAAAATACACATCAGAAAAAAGGGATTTTCATTTTCAGATTTAAAAAAATACTTTTTGCCCCATGTAAAAGTTTTCAGTCAAGAAAATAACCAAGGGAGTTTTTATTTTCATCATTCTGAGTTTTTAATGGATGTGGAAAAGGGAAAAGTTTGGTTTAGTCATAGGCATTATTTTCTCCTACAAATAAATCTGGCCAGAAAAATGACATTCTCCTTTTCTTGTACAGATTTATGTGGTCATACACGTTGTGGGTTGGCCAATAATACCTTCAGGAGAGTGTTGCTGTATAAAAACTGCCTCTTTTCCTGTCAAGATGATGCTGGGGGTGCTGCAGAACCTGCAGGAGGACACGTGGGAAACTCGGAGCTCAGAGCCCCCAGGGTGCTGCTGCTGCTGGGAGGGGAACTGGCAGCTCCAGGTGTCATCCCATTGTGTCCAGGCTGATGTGACCCTCGCTGTCATCCCTCTCTCTGACATGTCCAACAGGCTCCATCTGATGGATAATCCCAGCTCTAATCCTCAGGCTCCAGCATGGCACTCGAGAGCTTCTCCCAGCCAAGCATGGGGTGGGATCTTTGTGTGATTCCAGCACCAATCCCTTAGCAAGAAGGCTCTGGGAGCTTCAGCTGGGAAGAGATGCTGGCTCCTCACCTCTGAGCAGGGATGAGTTCATCCTGCCCAACCACTCACCCCCTCTCAGCCTCAGGGAGTTCTCGTGTGACTCATGGTGTGCTGAAGCTGTTTCTTCCCTCTCTCCAGATACCAATATTTTTCACGAGTCTCACTCTCTGCTATCACAGAGATAGAAGGAAATGCCCCCAGGGCCAGGGGCAGGTCTGCCCTGCACGTCAGGAGCTCTGCTCTCACCATTCCATGTGATGTGTGAGCAGACTGCTTGGATCTGTGGTCTGGCCCAGGAGATGTGTGTGGTGACTGACCACATCCTCTCTGGGAGAGCAATGTTTGAGTTCATTGTGTTGGGGAAGGGCCATGGTTTGGTGCTGGAGGTGGGAGAGGGGAAAGGGGCCAAGTTCTTCTGCACAGCCTGGCCATGGCCAGCAGCTCCTTCATCCAGGACTGTGTAGATGGTGGAAGCAGCAGATTCCCATCCACCATTTCCTGCATGGATAAATGAGAGCCAAAAGGAACTGCTGCCACCTCCCCAGGGTGTTCCTTGATGGGGTTGACACCACAGATGTGCTCACACCTTCCCATGTCTGTCCTCTCCTGGAGGGCACAGCACCATGTTTGGGTGAGCCCCACGAATCTGCTTTATTTGGGGATCTCTCATGGGAGTTCTCACCCCATCCCTGTCAGGTCATGTCAGGAATGTGACTGAGGCTTCAGTCTCCTCTCCCACTGGCCAGGTGGATCCTTTCATGCACCAAAAGGCATCAAACCAAACATCTCCACAGTCCAAAGACAGCTCTCCTGGCAGGAAGCCTGTGCTGCGGTTCGTGGCAGATCTCTGGAAGGCTCTGCAAACATTTGGTTTGGTGACCAGACACTGTTGTGGCAGATCCTTGGAAAACCATGAGCTCTGGCAGCAGTGCTGGAGCCTTTCCCTGTGGCGTGTCCGTGGGAACAGCTCTCGGTTCTTTTGCTGCAGCTCCTCCAGCCTCCTGACCTGAAAACTCCTCCTGGGTGGTGGTTGCAATCATGACCCACGTCCCATCCCATGATCAGATGAAGCTGCTCTGAGCTCTGCCTGTACTTTACAGAATAATGATTGTTTGATAGAGGGACCCTTCGAGAGTTGTTTCTTCTGCTTTATCCACCAGGATTAATCCCACCCCCTGCCATGGGCAGGGACACCTTCCACTATCCCAGGTTGCTCCAAGCCTCATCCAACCTGGCCTTGGACACTTCCAGGGATCCAGGGGCAGCCACAGCTTCTCTGGGCAACCTGTGCTGGTGTTTTACACCCTCTCTACTCCTCACACTCCATTGTTTTCCATTCAACCACGTAAAATCCTCCCAAGTTTCACTTTCCGAGACATTGAGGAGGTTGCTCCTGTTTTCTTGCTGGCTTGGTCTTTCTCCTCACTGGTGCTGAGGAAGCCACTTAAAACTCGAACCCAAACATCAGATCCAGGTGGAAAGTTAATTCCCCTCCTCACACAGTGAGTGTGAGGAGGGGAGAGTGCCTGATCTTACCAAGAAATTGTGTGTTTGTAGGAAAAAGTGGTGATGTTTGACTGACTTTAATATCACTGATAGAACTGACTGACTAAGAAGCCACTCGGTAGAGCCTTTTCCTGAAGACTGAAGCACTTTGAGATGTCAAATCTTGTCAGATTTGAGGTTTTTATCTGGAGATAACTGCCAAAGCCAGTCAGCAGATGTCTTACTGGTGGTTAAGCCTTGCATGGACTTAAGCTATCCGGTGTCAGTGACCTAATTTCTCTGCTCCTTTCCCCACTCTCCCTCCTTGCACAGTCACAGCTAATTAATGTTCTGGCCTGACACATGTTGTGCTGGTGCTGCAAAAACCACAGTGTGAGATGGGATTGGGGGTGATAAAATCCCCTCTGCCCCTTTCCCTCACCCAGGATGGGGTGAGCACCTCTCCCCCTGCAGCCCAGACGCTGGGGTGGCCAGTTCCCCCCTCTGCCTCACCTTTCCTCTTGCTGGCAAAGCAAAGGGCTCCTTCTCCCACTCCTCTGGAGTTTTCCCTTCCCCTCAGCCCTGCCAGTGGTGCTGGACAGCCTGGAGCTGGTGCATTTGAGAAGGAAACAACAAAAGCCTGAGCTGAGGATTCAGTCAGTGAGCAGGAGTTCCGGGGCCCTTCTGGCTGTGCCACTGACGTGGATGAAATCCCTTTGATTTGCCCTAAATCCCCACAGTTTGTTCTTTTGTTTGAGTTTAAGATCACTGTCCCAGGGCTCCTGTTGTCACATGGGTGGGGTTTCATTTATCTCAGAGGAATACACTGGAAATCCCCCCAAAACCCCCCAAAAGCCAATGTGCATCTCCCTTTAACCTGAGATTCCCTGCAACAAGCACCAGTTAAAATATTCCCTCCTGTCACCTGGCATCAGCTCTGGGGGTGCTGGGCCACTTCACATGGGAAGCACAGCCCACAGCTAATTTTGGGGTTAAACAGGATTGCAGCTTTAATAACCCAGTGCTTCAGCCTCCTGCATTGATCCTGCACATGGCCAGGATCCCCCCAGCTGTACCATGGTCCTCTCAGGACAAAATTCACCCTGCACTTTCCAGTGCACTTCACAGTGCAAAGAGCCATTAAAATGCAGAGCAAAATCAAACCAGAAGGGATTTTGGTGGTTGAATCCCATTGAGGAATGGGTGCTTTGGGCTCTCCAAGGGTTCCAGGATTTCCAGGCTCTCCCTGCTCTGCCATCAGGGAAGCAAAGCTGGGGCTGTAACCCCAGCCTGGCTTTCAAAGGGTCATTGTGCAGGGCTGGCCTTTGCAGTGGGTGGAAGGGGCTGGCCATGGAACAGCCACCCTGGGCTCCCCTGCGAGAGCCACGCGGCTCCGTTGACTTTTCACACCTCATTAAAGAGCAAAACTCCGGGTTGGCTTTGCAGGGCTCGTGGTCCCCATCAGCAAACAGCACCTCTGTGTTCAGGCTGGTGTGATTTTGGGGCCTGGGCTTAGATGGAAAAAGCTGCTTGACGAAACTGTCTGTCTCGAGAAACGTCCTCCCTGAAGGATTTAATTGTCCAAGTTAAGGGGCCAATAAAATCCCCAAGTCTGCGCCTTTCCAGCGGGCTGTTCTGATCCCTCCCGGCTCCGTGGGAAAGGGCAGAGCCTCATCCAAGGCCCCTTCCCTGCCCATTCCCTCTGGATGGGCACGGAGAACACATGGGAACACACGGGATGGTGGGAATATCCCTCCCTGAGGACTTGTTGGGATGTCCAGATTCCCTCTGACTTGGTTCTCTAGACCATCCCAGGGTCTCTTCTCTCTGGACTATTCAGTGTAAGGCTCGAGCACATAATGAAGGCACCAGCACAGGTTCTGTCCATCCTATTTTCCCTCTCAGTTCGTGGATGCCCCAAATCAATCCCAGAAACAACACCAAAACCCCAAAAGCTCATTCATGGACCACGTTGTGGCTGCACAGAGGGGGAAGGTTTTCCTTTGGCCACTCAGGGGTCACTGAAGTGCAGAATGCAAAGCAAACACCCCAGGAGGCTCCGAGTCCTCGGCAGAAGCCACAGGTCATGTCACAAACCCCTCAGGCAGAGAGCATCGTGGATACCTCGGAAAACACAATATAAGGGACTTACACACAGATTTAGGACTGGGGAAATCAATTTTTGAAACGGGAAGGGATTTTTTGAAGGAGTTGGATCCAATAGGAGACAGAGATTCCTGGGGGAAAGGATGGAAACTACTTTTTTTTTTGGTGAGATCACGTTACTGGTGGAAAAATTGACCTGCAGAGACTGATTTGCTCCTTTCTGTCACTGACCATCTGCCAAGACCTGCTTCTTTCTGGATATTATTAATCCAACTGCTGCAACCCCACATTTCAAACCGAGTCTTCTGCACTGCCCCATCCCCTCCACGCCCCAGGCTTGTGCATCCTGAAATATTTAACTCATCTGTGACGGGAGTGACTCCCTTTTTGGAGGACAACATTGCAAAGTCCTTCAGACAACCATCCCGTGGCACCTTCACACCTTCTCCAGGACCTTGTGAAGCACCAAGGCTCAAACCACTCCATTGTCTCGCCCCAGCAGCTCCTGCAATGCAGGGAAATGTCCCCAGTGTTCCTTCTGTCTTGTCATGTGCTCCTTGCCACACCATTGCACGGTGTCTCCAGCCATGCCAAAGGTCAGGAGATGCCTGCAGTTCTCGCTTTGCATTTGAATAGCTCCGGTTTGGCAGCTCAGACACCAAGCCAGGTCTTGTCTGCCTGTCTCTGTTCTCCTCTCTGCCCTCTCAGGGTGGGATTTGCTCCTTCTGGGGGGGAGGTGGATGTCAGCCGAGGTTTCTCCTTGTCACAGGCTGATCCACATGAACTTGGAGGAGAATTCCTCTCAGCAACCGCCTGGAATGTGTGGAGGAGGTTGGATTTCAGGCTTGTTTTTTCACAAAGTCTTAACTGGGTTTTGGTTTGGAAACCCCAAATTCAAATGAAAGATTGGTGACTGAGATAAAATAGATCTGAGATCCAAGTCAACCTGATTGTGCTTTTGCAAACCCCAAACCATCTCGGTTTGTTCTTCACAGAAATGAGGGAGGAAACCCCCCAAACTTTCATCTGACCCCTCCTTGAAATTCTTTTGATGCTCAAGATAAAATGGAACTGAGATGCACACAAAGTCCTGGGGGAAGAAGAGGCCGCAACACAAGAGGTTCTGGCCCCGTGAAGTGCCCTGGATGGCCTGGCAACCCAAATTCTTAAGTCATTGATCCTGAGAAAAGCAATAAATCACATTTGACAGCTTAAGAAAAAACAGTCTGACCTTGGGCCTGGGTTTGATCCCACTGATGCAGCTGGAGACCTCAGTGAGCACAAACTGGCAGCTCTGAGCCAGCAGCCAACGGGAAAATGTGTGGAAAAAATCCTCCATCCACTGCTCAGGTGGGGAAGAGGAAAGTGTCTCTCCAGGACAGTGGCCATCCCTGGTGCTCTGTAGCCAGCTGAGTTTATTGAAATCACAGACTCATGACATCATTGAGGCTGGCAAAGCCCTCCCAGCCCACAGAGCCCACCCTGTGCCCGATGCCCACCTTGTCACTGAGTGCCACGGCCAGTCCTGCCTTGGGCACCTCCAGGGCTGGGCACTCCAACCCTCCCTGGGCAGCCCCTTCCAAGGCCTGATCACCCTTTCCAGGCACAAATTCCTCCTGCTGTCCCACCTGACCCTCCCTCTGCTCTTGTCCCTGTTCCCTGGGAGCAGAGCCTGATTCCCCCCAGCTCCCCCCTCCTGTCAGGGGCTTGCAGAGCCAGAAGGTCCCCCCTGAGCCTCCTTTTCTCCAGGATAAACCTCCCCAGCTGGTTTTCCACAGGCAGGGTGAAGCTGGGAAAACAGACCTGTCCCCTGTCAGAAATGCCCACAGTGTCCAAGTGGCTCCACTGGGATGGAAAAGGTAATAACTCCCAACAAGAGCTGTTTACTTCTTCCTCCCACCATCAGCCAGCTCAGACTTTGGAAGTTCTCAGAAGCTCTGGAAGCTGCACATGGCTTAGAAATGAACCTCACCAGGCACAAAGCTTGCAGCCCTCCAGGTCAAGCCCTTTTAAGGACTCTTTTATTGCAACTTTACCAAATCCATTGAAAAAAAAAAAAGCAATCCTCCTGAAGATTGCACCTTTGAAACGATGGCTACCTACGAAGCTTTAACACAGTAGTTCAAAGTGTTGGAAAAGACACTTTTACATTTTGCAGAGAACAGCAGGTTTTAATCTATTGTGATTTTTTATTTTTTTTCTCCTCAACATGTTTCGAGTCTGTTACATGAGTGTTATCTGTCCGGTTTCCAGGTTTTTGTAATCCACTGGGGCCTGTGTAAATCTCAGGATTTCCTCTGCAGACTCGGCTCATGTTCCACAGCTGTGCTTGAGCACATGTGTGAGGAAATTAGAAATGAAATCAGCTGATCCAGTGTGGATTAGGACAAGGAGAGCGACCCAAGCCTTGCAGGCTCCATGTCCTGTCCGTGGGGTCGGTGTCACCTTCCAGAGCCTGGCCATGGTTGGAACAAGGTCCCCACACAGGAGCAGTGACTTCTGCATCCCCCACAGAGAACACCCGAGGTCTTTACTCAGAGGGTGGGCAGGCCCTGGCACAGGGTGCCCAAAGAAGCTGTGGCTGCCCCTGAATCCCTGGAAGTGTCCAAGGTTGGGTTGGACGGGGCTTGGAGCAACCTGGGCTGGTGGAAGGTGTCCCTACCCATGGCAGGGGGTGGCACTAGGTGGGCTTTGTGGTCCCTTCCAACCCAAACCATTCAGGATTCTACAATTCTATGACCTTCTTCTCATCTGTTGCCCATCTGGGTGTAGTAAATTTGCACCATCACCAGCCCCTGTGGGAGAAGTGCCACGAGGTGCCAGCCCTGGGGAGGCCACCTGAGGTGGTGGCTGCAGTTGGGTGACAGTGGCAGCCCCTTTCCCATAACCCTTCCAACTCCATTCACCGTGTCCATCTGCCCCTGCTGCCCCTGGTCCTGCAAATATCCTACAATGGGGCACCTGCAGGATGCTCAGCAAGGATGGGGTGATGCTTGGCCCCAAATCTGCAAATATCCCACCCAATCAGTGCCAGCAGCACGAGCGGCCCTTGCAGGATGCTCAGCCAGGGCACGGTGATGCTTGGCCCCAAATCTGCAAATATCCCACCCAATCAGTGCCAGCAGCACGAGCGGCCCTTGCAGGATGCTCAGCCAGGGCACGGTGATGCTTGGCCCCAAATCTGCAAATATCCCACCCAATCAGTGCCAGCAGCACGAGCGGCCCTTGCAGGATGCTCAGCCAGGGCACGGTGATGCTTGGCCCCAAATCTGCAAATATCCCACCCAATCAATGACAGCAGCACGAGTGGACCTTGCAGGATGCTCAGCAAGGACAGGGTGATGCTTGGCCCCAAATCTGCAAATATCCCACCCAACCAGTGCCAGCAGCACGAGCGGACCTTGCAGGATGCTCAGCAAGGACAGGGTGATGCTTGGCCCAAAATCTGCAAATATCCCACCCAACCAGTGCCAGCAGCACGAGCGGACCTTGCAGGATGCTCAGCAAGGACAGGGTGATGCTTGGCCCAAAATCTGCAAATATCCCACCCAACCAGTGCCAGCAGCACGAGCGGACCTTGCAGGATGCTCAGCAAGGACAGGGTGATGCTTGGCCCAAAATCTGCAAATATCCCACCCAACCAGTGCCAGCAGCACGAGCGGACCTTGCAGGATGCTCAGCAAGGACAGGGTGATGCTTGGCCCAAAATCTGCAAATATCCCACCCAACCAGTGCCAGCAGCACGAGCGGACCTTGCAGGATGCTCAGCAAGGACAGGGTGATGCTTGGCCCAAAATCGGCAAATATCCCACCCAACCAGTGCCAGCAGCACGAGCGGACCTTGCAGGATGCTCAGCAAGGACAGGGTGATGCTTGGCCCAAAATCTGCAAATATCCCACCCAACCAGTGCCAGCAGCACGAGCGGACCTTGCAGGATGCTCAGCAAGGATGGGGTGATGCTTGGCCCAAAATCTGCAAATATCCCACCCAACCAGTGCCAGCAGCACGAGCGGACCTTGCAGGATGCTCAGCCATGGCACGGTGATGCTCGGTGCCAACATTCCCCCGTGGCAGATGTCTCTTGGGGTACTGGGAGATGCCTCCCCACACCTGCCTCTTGGCAAGCCTTGCCCAGCAGGGCTGGGGGAGCCTCCTCCGTGGGCAGCAGGGCTGGGCAGGGCTGAGCCCTGGGGCTTGGGGGGTTGTTTGATGCCCCGTGAGCTGCCAGGGCTGCGGGGCTGTATCAAAGCTGAGCCGCGGCGTGGGCTCAGCTCGGGGGGCCAGGTGGGGGTTAAGGGAGCCCTGGGGGGCTCTGGCAGTTCGGGGCTGGCCCTTTGCCTGGCAGCAAATCCCACTTCACAAAGATTCCCCCCCCACACGGCAAACTTTGCACTGAGAGGGGGGTTTGCCGTGAAATCCCCACGCCAGGTGATTCCTTGAAGTCTTGCTCCAAGTGTTCAAGTGCCAGGAGGGCACTGGAGACGGTCACACCTTCCCTCTGAAGGAGCTGGGGGCACCACCAGGCATCTGCTGTGGGATTTCTCCAGCCAAACTGTATTTTCATTAATTTTTTTGTCTATTTGCCCCCCCCTCTACGAGGTCTGTGGCATCACAAGGGGCAGAGCCCAGATCTCCAGTCACTGGACCATTTTCCCCCTCCTATTAGTTGTGGTTTTCTCCTGTCAAAACTCTCCAGGCTTCCCAAAGACGGGAAAAAAGGAGTGGTAATGATGTTTAATATAAATCAAGCTAATTGCAGTGTTGAGCAGGGTAGAAGTGGCACTGTGAGAAGTGTGGACAGACACGGGTGAACCCTGCAGAGCAATCACCCAGGGCACAGCAGTAAATTTAATAAGCTGCCTACCTGAATGGTGGTTCTTTCCCTTGCCAGCACCTGGATGATTACAAACATCCATTTATCTCCAGGTTGTCTCATGTGGAATTGGCAGCTGGGGTTGCTCAAAACGTCTGTGCAGAGCTGAAATGCTTTCAAGGTTTTTCCAGGGGTAAGTGGTGCATACCACAGTCTGGCAACAGGCAGCTCCATTCCTGCAACTGGAGACAAAAGGTAAATGAGGCTTGGAGAGCGAGTTCCCAACGAGCTGCACGAATGTGACACGCATGTGGCTGGAAAACCCCACTCCTCTTCCTTTTAAAGCAGTTGAAGGAGCAGGAGGACGGGAATGGAGCCCAGGCTTCCTGCATATTCAAGCAGCATTTCTCCCTCCAGGCCACGGGCTGATGCGTGGGGCAGCAGAACAAAGAGGAAGCACGACTGCTCTGAACTGAGATGAACCTCCAGCCAAAGGCAGCAGAAGGCATTGCAGCTCTCAGGAGCTGCTCGGTGTGGTGGCCACGGGTCCTGACACCACACGTGGTGGGTGCCCAGTGAGTGGGTACCTCAGATCCTTGCCCTAAGGGTGGCACTGCTGCCAGTTCTGGAGAGGGTGGTGGAGCTGCTGGGACATTCCCATGCCCGGCTTGTTCTCTTGGGTAAGGACACTGGCTAATTAGTTGGTCATCCTCGTGCTGTCACCTGGGACCGAAGGCTGGCGGTGCCTTGAACAGGGAACATTCAGTTTCTTGCAGAGCAAACACAGTGATTCCATATAAACTATGAATCCACTCTGCAGACAGGAAAATTCCAGAGGAAACAGAGCTGGACACACTCCTGCTTATGTGGAGAAGGACACCCCAAGGGGCTTTCCTATAATCTCGGTAAGAAACAACCCTGAGCACCAGAACTAGCCAAACTTGGTTTCCTACACTGGTTCCTTGCTCTTCTGAGCCTTTGATGTCTAAGGAGGTGCAAGCTCTGACTTCATTTTCCTCCCTGATGGAGCATCCCCACTAATTGGATTTTCTGGTGTTTGCTGTTGCAGGGAGTTTTGATGAGTTCTGTGTTGTGATGTTGCTCTGGGAAGTCAGGAAGGGGCTCTGGAGCGGGGAAAGCTGAGCAGAAGTCACCGTGACCTGCCCAAATGCAGCACTGCTTGGCATGGAGAAGCTGCACAGGCACTCACACTGCCCTGTGTGGAGCTTCTCCTGCTGCTGAAACACAGAGAGGGGCTGGAAAACGCCAGAAATTGGGGTCTTTGGGTGCTTGGCTGGGGGGTCCCACCACCCACAAGGCTCTGGGCGCAGTGGGATATGGGTTTACCAGACCCACATCTCTGTGGGGAAATAAAACCCCTCTTGGAGCTGCAGAGCTCCAAGCAGCTTTGCTAAGCTGGGCCTGGCAGCTGCAGGGACGGTTTGCAGAGATTTACTGGTTCTCTTCCACCTGTTGGTCGCTGTTTGGCTCCCCAGCCCCGGCGTGGGGTGGGATGCGGAGGCTCCGTGCGCGCCTTTGGATTTATGGGGTTTTGGTGGTTCACAGGCAGGTCTGATCCGCCCCAGTCCCCAAACGCCGGGGCAGGGTGTGGAGTGGCTGACCCCCTGACACGGCTCTTCCTCCCAGCCCTGCTCCGTGGGAGGCCCAGGCCATGCCCAGCCCCATCCCCATCCCTGCGGCGGATACGGGCGGCTCGTGTTCCGCAGCCCGAAGACCCCGCTCGGTGACTCAGTGGACGCTGCTCCTCTCAAACCACCCAGACTGCGGCCAGATGTCCTCCCTCACATCCAGCTGTTTCGGGGGAGGTCGTTGCAGCCACCAGCTGCTTGTCACTGCTCCCCTGCCAGCGGGGCCGTGGGGTCAGCGCCCCCTCATCCATCTCTGTCCGAGCGGCCCCGCTCGCAGGGACCTGCTGCTCGCTCCCTTTCTCAGCTCAACTTGCTTTTGTCTGAAGGAGGTCGGGCAAAAAGCGCCCAACCAACCACTCTCTGCCTCGGGAAAACTCATTCCCTCCAGCTGAATATCAGCATCCTGCAAGGCAGGACATCTGAGCTTCCAAGCCCATCCTTTGGGGCCAAAACCACCTTGAAGCTGCTCGTTACAGTGCATGTTCCTGGCTCATCCCACCCTTCCTCCTGTTTCCCTCGTGCCCAAATGCATTTCCATCCCAGGGGACCCTCAGGCCACTGGACAGAGCTCCTGGACCATGAGCCAGAGGCTTCTTAGCACAGATCACCCCAGCCTTGGGTTCTGCCTGCCTTGGAAAAGCAGGATAATGATGCCAAGCTTTCCCTACCTCCCCGTGCTGCCTTGAGGATTATTAGAAGATACTTGTGAAAACACGTGGGGTGTGAAAGCCCAATTTTATTGGAAAATCCAAACACTTCCAGCCCTCCTCGGGAGCAGGAAAATGGCAAATGTGCTTCCCACCAAAGCAGCAGCCACTGGAATGTTCCAAGGAGGGCAAAGGTGTGTGTGTGTGTGTGTGTCCGTGTGCAGGAGCTTGGGCTTAGCTTGGAGTGATTCATGTGGGGTTTGCCTTAGATTATCCGAGCTTACAGCAACAAGGCTCGTGTTTCTGCTCCTGGTTTCTAAGTCTGGGTGTTTTTTCCCCCCTTCTCCTTCTCTCTCCTGCTTTTTCTTCCTCAAACCAACTCTTCGGTGATGGGAAGGGTTGGCTGTGCTGGGTTTCATCTCCCAGCCCCAAAAGGGTAGCCCTGCCTCGCTTCATTCCAAACCCAAGGCCAAGCCGAGGGAAAAATGGCCTTTTTTTTAGCTTTTTTTGCCTTGTTTTCGACATGCACAATGCATTCCCCCTGCAGAAAAGCAGCAACACATCTGGATAGTGTTTCACCAGGGCTGCTCAAGGAATTATCAGAGCAGTGTCCTCAGCTTCACGTTATTATGTGCCGCACACTAAAAACGGCTGGGGGGGGTGGGAACCACGAAACCGATTAAAAAACAGCAGCAAATTAAAAAAATAACTAAAATCTAACCCTCTGTTATAAAGCAGAGCTTCCATTTAGTCAGGATGTGAAACAGCTTTGCCAAAAGTGATATTATGGAGGAGTTTGCAGTTGGAGGACCTGCTGTTGGTTTATTTAATCCTGGTTTTCCCAGGGGGATCCGAGGAACCGGTGGGGATCTGGGTTTGGGGGGGATGTCCTGGAGAAGGGGGGCACATTTAGGAGCAAGGGGAAGGCTGAGGATCCTGGGCAAAGCAGAGTGTGGACGTGCAGGGCTTGGGAGTGGCTGGTGAAAGGAGCCCTGTGTGAGGGGTGAATGTGGCCGTGTGTCCTCTCACCGCAGGAACTCGCTCACAGCTCCTCTGGGAACGGGTCTTTGGAAGGTTCCTGGTGATTGCAGAGGCCAGTCAAAATTCTGGGAAACGTGTAGAGGGGCCTTTGACGCTCCCCCAGTCTCGAAATGTGGTTTATTGAGCTCTGCTCTCCGTGGAAGGGATCCCAGGGCTCGTGTTTGGGGTTCCCAGCAGGCACAGACGTCCTTCACTGTTTCATCCCTGCTCACTACGAGCATCAAGGCGCTGTTTCGTCAGGAAAAACACTTCTCGAGGAGACCAAACAAGCAATAAACTCCAACCCTGGGCTTGGTAAATAAGTTGTGACAAAAAAATCTGTTGCTTCCTGCCATTCCTTTCCATGCATGTCTTGATGGGCTGCATTTGGCAGGTTAAAAAGCACCTGAAGTCCTTTATTGGCTCGTTCTAAGGGGATATAAACCATTTCTGGGAACCAATAGAAAGCAGGTTCCTAAAAGCCATGGTGACAGCTGCATACCAAAAGCAGACTAATAGCAGAGAGACAAAGGAATGGTAGAATAATCTGTAGTGAAATAAAGATTTTAATAGCAAAACCAAGTCTTCAGAGAGTGAACATGATCCAAAGCAAACCATACCTTTATATATGGGGATCTGGGAGAGGGAGAAAAAAAAATCCTCTCATTTTTTCCCCCCTAAACCAAATTACTCCTCACGGAGCAGTTTCATATCTGCTGCTAAATTATTAAACTCCTTCTCGGGGGAGAAGAGATAAAATAAACATCCCCCATTTCATTTTTTTTTTTGGTTCATAACTTGGGTGAGTGGAAAAGCAGGCTGGCCATGAATAACCAGGCAATTGAAATAAAATCATCGGATGTTTGGTGATGCTGAGAAGATGTGGAGCCTTAAATAAATCACCAGCTTAAAACAACGGCAAAAAGAAAAAAAATCCTCTTGCATGCAGTGGCCTCTGGGTGCCAAGATTCCCCCAGTCAGTGTCTGGAGGAAGTGGGTGGCAACACATTTGATGTAGGAGGAGAGGAATTTGTGTGTGCCTGAGCGAGGCTAAAAGGGCCAAAAAGGAGGGAATCAGCAGTAACAGATATGGGATTATGTCATGGAGCCCCAGGATGGAGCAGGGCAGGTTTGGGTGTCCATGTGAGCAGGAACAGCTCTTAGAGAGTGTCCAAAG
>WBMV01002865.1:30000-232757 GCA_013396655.1 Campylorhamphus procurvoides | reverse complement strand
GCCTGCCCACCTTCACAGGGAAGTATTCTTTGGGATTAATTTGGCCTTTAAAATACTAATCCTTGCCTTTTGAGTTGGTACCTTAGAACGACTGAAGTGAGAAATTCTGCTCGGAATAATCTGTTTAACCAAATCAAATGCCAGGAGAGCTAAACTGAAAATTAGTCATTTATCACTGAAAACCTGTTAGAACCAAATGGATTGCTTTTAGGAGAAGGTTCTGAGCCTGCCTTCAGCAGGTCAGGGTGTGCATTGTCCTGTTATTCAGTTTTCTGAGCCAACAGGATATAAATAACCAGGAAGGAAAACAGAAGGTCAAGTGTAAACCTCTCACATCAAAGGAGGCCATTCAGCATCTTCGAGCCTTCGTTCTGCTGCTCTCTGATGAGAAAAACATCTTTTTTTTTTCTTTCATAATGCAAATAAACCAACAAAAAATATTCCCTGGGTTTACTGGGGCTAGGAATAGTAAAAGGTGGGAGTTGGGAAATGTGTGGATGGAGTGTCAGGGATGCAGGGTTGGTACAGCCCAGGGGTGAGAGCAGTGTCTGACGCCGAATCCTCGTGCCATGTTTTTCCAGGAAGAGGTTTTAAATTGCATTTACAACTGTAGTCAAGAATATAAGTGAGAATATGCCACGTTTAAATGTGTTTTTTTCCCTGCAGATAATATTTCCAAGGAAACTCAAAATGTTATGACACTCCCAGAATTATAACTGCAGCGGAAAGAGTTTATTTTCTAAATATAGTGGTGTTATTTAATTTATAATCCTCTCCTCTTCTTTGGGGCAAGAAAAGCTCCCTCTCTTCGAGTTTCTGAGCTGGGGAATGTGACTCTGGAGTGTGTGGGCAGCAGTGGAAGTCATTTGTGGATTTGGAGGTTGGACATAAGTTTTAGATGCTTGTGAGTTCCTGACTTGCCTTGGACTGAATAGCAAGGGCACGAAGATGAATTTGATGTTGTCTTTTATAAAAAAAACAAAAAAAACCAACTATAGAAGTTGTGGATATTTATGGCACTCCCAGAATTGTAACTGCGGTGGAAAGGGTTTAGTTTCTAAATATAGTGGTTGTTAATTTATCATCTTCTCCTTTGGGGCAAGAAAAGTTCACTCATCTATATATAAATATATGTATTCTACATATAAAAAACTATATATATGTAGTTTTATAATTCTGTGAATGTGATAAATGTCCATGAGTTGTATAGTTTGGCTTTGCTGTTGATGCTTATGATATCTCTTCCTGGCTTTCTTGAATAGTTTGATGCATTCCATATAATTTGTCACAATATTGACTTTATGGATATATAAATTTTGGGGACGGGCCTGAAATAAATGAAGCTCCTTTCTGATTATCCAGGCAGGGTGACAGGACAAGGAGAAATGGGTTCAAACTCCCAGGGAAAACTGAGGTGAGATGTTGGGAAGGAACTGGTGGCTGGGAGGGTGGGCAGGCCCTGGCACAGGGTGGGCAGAGAAGCTGTGGCTGCCCCTGGATCCCTGGGAGTGTCCAAGGCCAGGTTGGACGGGGCTTGGAGCACCCTGGGCTGGTGGAAGGTGTCCCTGCCCATGGCTGGGGTGGCACTGGGTGGGCTTTGAGGTCCCTCCCATTCCAAACCATTTATGACTCTCTTTCCCTTAAGTCTTTCAATCTCCAAGCTGGCCAGCAAACCTATTGCTGTATTGAAGGTTGCTGCTTATTTTGAGGTGGCATTGGAGGAACTAAAATGCTGCTGTAATTCCTGAGCAAAGCCCTCAGGACTAACTAACTAACTGATCCAATGATCCTCTGCTGCACATCCCTGCCTTTTGGGTGAGTGGCACAGTTTTTGGAGAAGGCAGGGAGCTCATTGACCTAAATACATGTTTATCTGAGAACTCTTCCATTAAGGGGAGGGTGTGAGTCCTCCAAGTCAGTAGGAGGTTGGGAGATCTTGAAGGTTACAGGGCCTTATAAATATACATGGATTTTTCTTCCTTTGTTCTGTGTTTATTACCCAGTTCCAGTTTATTGTTGCTTTGGTTATTTGTATATTTGAATGTGAACTCAACATGAAGGTACAGAGCACATCTAAAGTGTGTTGGACTGAATATCTTACTTTTTGTTAATTTTTAATTAACATCTCAGTGATTTTCTGGCTGTAACAATTCAGATTTCCCTAAGATTCAGCAGCCCCACATCCAGAACCATTTTCCTTTGCTCATGAGATGCTGCCAATAATTTTCATACGTGACTTTTCTTTTTGTTTTCTGCTGATCTCACGCTCGTAAGTGGCATCTCAGATCCCTGACCTGGCTGCAAACCTGCTCTCTGGTGTGCATTTGAGTTTCCTTCCACTTGAACTCCCCCCCTGCTGTCCCCAGAGAGCCCTGGGGCTGCTGGTTGTGCTTTGGAGAAGAACTGATGCTCAGGGAGGGGTAGGGGAGGCTCAAAAGGAGCCCCAGAGCAACCCCTGGTGTGTTTGCAAAGGGCCTGGTTTCCTCTGCAAAGGCACAACGTGCCAAAATGAGGATTTTTGGAGGGGGTTCTGGTGTGTCCTGCTCCTTCCCTGAGCTGAAGAGCCATTTGATGCTGGCAGTAAAGCATTGGTGAGGGTGCAAATCAAACAAAATAATAATTCATCAAACTGTGCTGCCTGGGGAGAGTTTTCCAGATAGCAAGGATGAGGTGGGGTATATCTTGGAGACAGGATAATTTGATTATTTCATTCATTTATATATCCGTAAAGGCCAAAATTGTGGCAAATTATATGGAATGCATCAAACTATTCAAGAAAGCCAGGAAGAGATATCATAAGCATCAACAGCAAAGCCAAACTCTACAACTCAGGGACATTTATCACATTCACAGAATTATAAAACTACATATATATAGTTTTTTATATGTAGAATACATATATTTATATATAGATGAGTGAACTTTTCTTGCCTGTCACAAGGCACCCTGTCCTCCTGCAGGTGTCTGGAGAAGAGGTGAATTTTGGGGAGAGACGTTTTGTGGTGTCACTTCAAGGAGGAAAAGGAAAAATAGCATTTTTAAGGAAAACTTTCAGTGGACTTGCATAAGAGACCATGAGCTTGTGCTGTAGTGCAAACACCCAGGGCTGCCCACAGCACCAGCAGTCACAACCTGGATTTTTGCTGATCCAACAACCATAACACGCTGTGCAGCTTGTTTTTCGCTCCTCAGCTTCGTTTGTGATTAATTACTAATTGATTAAGTTCCCGCAGATCCGAGCCTGGGGCTGTTCTCATTGACAGCTGGGATGCTCAGATGGTGTTACTGGGTTTTCAGACTGGAGGGGAAAAAACACCCCCAGTTTAATAATGTTCCAGCAATGAAATTTATGTTTTCATTCAGAGGGAAAAATGAGAAGCCATCCAGCATTAGAGAGTTGGGGAAGGAGAGTTATGTGTGTGCCTCCTGATGCTTCAGCCTTTTTCTGCCTCAAGTGAGCAGCACTGGGGCAATTTCTTTATAGGAGGCAAAGGAATTTATCTGAGTTTTTCTGTATATTTGGAATTATGGTTGAGAATGAAAACATTTTTTTCTAATTAACAGAGTTTAAGCTTTCCAATCTTCACTTATGCTCGGTATCCAGATGCTCCTGATGAGCAGGGACATCATTCCACACTTGGATTTTCTGCATAGAAACCCAGCCTGGGTTGGGTTGGAAGGGACCTCAAAGCCCATCCAGTTCAGGGACACCTTCCACTGTCCCAGGGTGCTCCAAGCCCCGTCCAACCTGGCCTTGGACCCTCCCAGGGATCCAGGGGCAGCCACAGCTTCTCTGGGCACCCTATTCCAGTGGTTCACCACTCTTTTATTTAGGAATTTCTTCCAAATATCCCATCCAACCCGTCTCTCTATGATTTTAAAACCCCTGCCCCATGAGGAAGCCTGAGGTGGGAGCTGTGAGGAGTCCACTCTTGCAGCTGTGACTTGAAGGGGTGACAAATCACCTTTTACAGCTCCCCAAGGGCCAGGCTTTGCAATATGAATGTCATTGCATCAAGGGACTGACATGAATCCATCAGTTTGGAGGGCTGTAAAAGTGACACTGTGGTGATGGATGGGAGGCAAGTGAGACACAAGGAGAGGACATCTCTGGTGGGGTTGCTGTCCATAACTGGTGCAGCTCTGTCTGTTCTCACTGCAGCCATCAGGGATCATCATCATCTTTTTGGGCAGATTTTGCCCCAACTCTCTGTATCTTTGGTTTCAGAAATGGTGTTTGGCTGTCAGGTATGTTGCAGGTGATGCTGAGCATCATTTTGAAACTTGCAGTTCAGTTTTTAAACTTAACACCAGTAGTGATGTGGACAAAAACTTGTGAGACCCTTTATCCTTTCTTCTCAGCTTGAAACAAAACTGTTTTTATAGCTAATTGTCTTTATTGCACAGCTTATACTGAGGAGGGTCTGTCTCTTTAGTAAGGTCCAGGGAAAACACAGATTTCCAGACCCCAAATGTTTCCAGACCCCAAATGTGCCCTATTATTTATTTCCTTAGTGCCTCATCTCTTTCCAGCTCTCTCTATTTCTTGGTCCCCCCCTTGCAAGGAGATGTTGCTGAGAGGGTGAAAAGCTGGACTTTCCTATGCCTGTTATTTAATTCCAGAGTATTTTAAAGCATATTAAATAACAAAATCAAACATTTAGCATGTTTATTTCAGTGTTCTGGAATACATTGTAATCCATGGGAAAAGGGTGGGTGATTTAAGCCATGTATTTGGGTACAGCCCAGGTTGGTCACCTGCTAAGCTGGGCTTAGTTGGCAGAGCTGTGTCCAGTGAGCTAAACCTGGAAAATACTCTGAAATTTATTCTAAGAGAATGTTTTAAATGGAAATTACAAGATTTGAATCTCACCTTCCTGTCCTGCCCTTTACTCCTTCATTTTTTGGCTGGTTTTTGGCAGGGTTCTGGAGGGGAGCACTGCCTGAGCATCACCCCTGTCTCACAGAGGGTTTCCCTAAATAAGGACTGTAATTTGGTTTTCTCCTTCAGCATCTTTCAATATATTTCCATTTCTCCAAATCCAAATTCCTCTTTTATGATACTAATTCTATTCCAGGCTGGAGCAAAGGAAGATCTTTGCTCCAAGACCCCTCAGTGCTGCGTGTGATGCCTGAAAAGCTGTAGATGGTTCTTTCAGGAGGGGTTTGTTTTGCTCAGTGCAGACCCAGGGTGGTTTCAGTGCTGTCTGGGGGGGTGCTGAAGGTGGGGGCATGGGGGGGATTCCAGGGATGCAGCTACTCAGCATCCCAGCAATGCTGGAGTGCCCACATCCCTGGGATTTGATGCAGCTCCAACCACTCTGCAGGCTTGGATTTTGCATATCTAACAACCCCAAGGCTCACTGGTTTAATTTGAATAGTAAATTCGGTTTCTATTTATTTCCTGAGGCTCCAGGCTGTAAAGACCTCAACTATCCCTCAAAATCCACTTTGGTAATGATCTTTTTTTTTTTTTTGGAGATAAATGGCTTATTAGCAGGCCTGGGAATTAATGGCTGAGTAAATCAGCTGCTTTTCATGTCCCAAAGCCATATTTAGAATTAAAGCCGCTGCTGTTGATACCACAAGTTGAGTTCCATGAAATAAATACACCAGCTAACTTCAGGAATGTCAGAGGAAGAGAGGAATGGCAAACCCTTGGTGGCAGATGCCCTGATCTATCCATGATCCAGGCTGGGCTGTTCCTTTAGCTCCTGGTGCTGGGGGAGCTGCTTTCTGTCCCTGCCCCAGCCAGCTCAGGGAAAACATGGGAATATCAGGCTTTGGAAGAAAGCTCAGCAAGCAAAACAGATGTTCCCTGGAATGCCATCGTGCTGTTGTTCCCATCCCACACCAGGCACAGGGACAGGTGTTCCATGGGATTGTCTGGGGTGGGAGTTCCACATCTGGCACAGTTTGCTTCGTTAGGTTGGTAATTGTTTTGTACTCGTTTAATTCCCAGTGGTCAGGGGGAAGGGGAAGGTTGGCATGAATAGCCTTGGATTTCATTCACCTTGGACGTGGCTGGCTTTTTGCTGGGAATGCTGCTGCTCCCAGGATGTTGTAGGGAGGATAAATATTAGGGAGTGGCTTTTAGGAGGTGAGGATTTTACTGCTTCTTTGGAAAATATTGGACAGGGAGAGTTATACACATAATACACATATATAAATACGTGTTTCCTAAGTGGAAGCTGCAGCAGGGGGGACACAGGCTCCAAAGATTGTGGATTTTTGCCTGCTGGAAACCTCAGTGTGTGCTGGTTTGAAGCTGATGCTCCCTGAGAGCCCTTGGGTTGCAGGGAGAGAGCAGGGTCCTGTTGGATTCACCTGAGGAGCACCTTGGTTTGAGCACCAGGAGCTCCTGTTGCTTTAGCTTTCAAAAGAATCCCAAAAGTGACATTTGTCGTGATGCTGTTGAGTTTGGGAGGATTCTGGTTCATGTTCTTGACAGTGTGTGCATACAGCTGGTTCAGTGTAAGGGAGCTGTATCCAAACACTCCCACAGAGGTGTGTTTTCCAGGTTTTCCTGGGATGATTTGGGGTCCTGGCTGTGGGGAGTGCCTGTGGCTTGGTGGTGATCACTCTTGCCTGGCTGGCAGCTCAAGGTGTGGATGGTGATGCTTCTGCTGACAGGAGGCTCCAAATTGGCCAGGTCATGGGCTTGGGCCATAACAGGAGTTGAGAAGAGGGATGAGTGTGATCATAGAAAATACTCTGTGCTTATGGAAAAGGGAGAGCCAGGGAATAAGGTGTGTTAAGGCATTATTTCAGCCTGCAGAGAAGGTACCAGTCTGTTTGTCTGGCATCAGAAAGGGTCAGAGCTGCACAAGCTCTGCTAAGGGGTGTGAAACCCACAGGTAGTGCCCATGTCACCTGCAGGCACAGCCATGCTGGCACAGGCACCAGGAGAGCATCATTTTGAAACATGCTACTCAGATTTTAAGCTTTAACTGTGCCAGTGTGGTGTGGGGAAAAGCTTGGCTTGTGAGACCCTTTATCCTTTCTTCTCAGCTTGAAACAAAACTGTTTTTATAGCTGATTGTCTTTATTGCACAGCTTATACTGAGGAGGGTCTGTCTCTTTAGTAAGGTCCAGGGAAAACACAGATAACAGTGCAGGGTGTTTCCAGCCCCCAAATGTGCCCTATTATTTATTTCCTTAGTGCCTCATCCCTTTCCAGCTCTCTCTATTTTTTGGTCCCCTTTGCAAGGTGATGTTGCTGAGAGGGTGAAAAGCTGGGCTTTTCTATGCCTGTTATTTAATTCCAGAGTATTTTAAAGCATATTAAATAACAGAATAAAACATTTAGCATGTTTAATGCCAGTGCACTGGAATATATTGTAATCCATGGGAAAAGGGTGGGTCCTGCCTGTTTTTGCCTCTCTGCAGCCCCTTTGCCTGTGCCTGCACCTCGATTTCACTGGCTCAGCCACTGGTTGGGCTGTGCTTGTGAGTTTGATCATGAAATTGGTTCAGATTTCAGGAGAAAAGTAAGTTTTCCTTCCTCCTCCTCCTCATTTCGCCCCATCAGCTGGCAGTGAGATAGATGTATGGGTGTGCTGGCATTAAGTAGGAACAAGGTGGGGGTAGGAGACAAAAGGTAAGAGAATATGTAAAGCCTCGTGCTCTCAAAGCCTTTGTGCTCCAGAGCAGCTGATCCAGCTGAGCTGTGCCCCTGTGTGCTGGGGAGAGGAGGAGGATGCACAAAAACATGGAACAGTTTGGGTTGGAAGGGAGCTTTAAAGTCATCAAGTTCATCTTCAAGNGTAATCCATGGGAAAAGGGTGGGTCCTGCCTGTTTTTGCCTCTCTGCAGCCCCTTTGCCTGTGCCTGCACCTCGATTTCACTGGCTCAGCCACTGGTTGGGCTGTGCTTGTGAGTTTGGTCATGAAATTGGTTCAGATTTCAGAAGAAAAGTAAGTTTTCCTTCCTCCTCCCCCTCATTTCACCCCATCAGCGAGATAGATGTATGGGTGTGTTGGCATGAAGTAGGAACAAGGTNAAAGTAAGTTTTCCTTCCTCCTCCTCCTCATTTCGCCCCATCAGCTGGCAGTGAGATAGATGTATGGGTGTGCTGGCATTAAGTAGGAACAAGGTGGGGGTAGGAGACAAAAGGTAAGAGAATGTGTAAAGCCTCGTGCTCTCAAAGCCTTTGTGTTCCAGAGCAGCTGATCCAGCTGAGCTGTGCCCCTGTGTGCTGGGGAGAGGAGGAGGATGCACAAAAACATGGAACAGTTTGGGTTGGAAGGGAGCTTTAAAGTCATCAAGTTCATCTTCAAGAAGCCCAGGGTGCTCCAAGCCCTGTCCAACCTGGCCCTGGACACTCCCAGGGATCCAGGGGCAGCCACAGCTTCTCTGGGCACCCTGTGCCAGGGCCTGCCCACCCTCCCAGCCAGCAATTCTTTGAGATTAATTTTGTGCCTTTGAAATACTAATCCTTGCCTTTTAAGGTGAGACCTTAGAATTAGTGAAGTGATAAATGTCTTCCTTTCAGTCCTGGCAGCTCCGTGCCCAGTGGACCTGCTGGAGGAGGGTGCCAGCCAAGTGCAGAGGTGATGAGAAGGATTAGAAACCTGAAAACACAGTGGTGCCATCCCTGTTCCTCCAGTTATTCCTCCAGCTGCTAAAATTCTGCACTGCTGCACGTGGGAAGCAGCTTTAGCTCAAAACCATGGACTTGTCCTACTCAAAGTACACATTAACTGCAGAGGGGGATTCCCTGGAGGATGCTGAGCAGGGAGGAGGAGTTACCTGAGGCAGCAGGTCTGAGCAGCTCCGTGGTGGGACCCATTCACCACCAAGCCAAGGAGAACTTCTGCTGTTAACCTATCAGTCTCCATTTCAATTTTCATCCTTTAATAAATACTTGTGCCATTAAATTCTGCCGAGCAATGCAGCTGACCCTGAAAAATGTGCCCAGGATTTGGCTCCTTACCTTTTCTTGCCAGGTAACAGCTGGCTTTCCAGGTGTGCTCTGAGAGGTGTTTCTGGTGCTGTCCCCTGCCTGGAGGGGCTGGGGGGTCCTGGGTCACCCACCTCCAAGCACCTGGTGTGGAGGGAGCTCAGGTCACAGTGGAGTTAGAGGAGCAGGGGGAGGATCTAGACATGGCCAGGCTTAAAGCTGGCCCAGAAAGCAGTGGCAGAGCAGGCACGGTGAAATCCACACTGAACTGGGAGCTCGAGCATTGCTTTTGTGCAGGGTCATGGCTTGGGTTTGGATCTCTGCAGGGCAAAGCTGTGCTAGACTCTGGACACACTGTGAGGTCTCCAGCACAGCCCTAACCCTGCTGCTTTCCTTCCTGGGTTGCACCTCTCGAGGTGTCAGGAGTGAATTCTCACACATCCAGATGTCCTGTTCTCCTTTTCTGCCTTGTCTCACTCTCTGTGCAGGGCACACACTTCTGCTTTTGGTTTTTCCCTTCCTCCCCTTCTCTCCTCCAGAATGAAACACTCTGCTGCCAGAACACAAAGCATTTGATGTGGCCATGATGGAGTATTTAATTTCTCTATGTATTTTTCCATTGTATGTAATTAGCTTTTGTTTTTGTATATTCATCCAGATTTATTCCAAGGGAACATCTGTATGGTGATACATTTTCTGCAGCTGAGGAAGGGAAGGGCCACTGGGAGGGAACCAAAGGCAACTTCTCAAGTTAATTGTGAGATTTTATTGGTGTTTCACTCCACTGCTCAGGGGTTTCTTGTGCAAATCAATGGCAAACTGCCTAATTTATGTAGGAGCCCTGCTCGAGAGGCAGCACAGATTGATCTGCTGACAATGCACAGGGAAAGGTGACCCTAATTTGTGACTTCAGTCTCAGGCCTGTTGGGAGAGGGGGATGCTGGAGATTTGTGGAAATGTAAATGCAGATTTTTGTGTTGGCTTGAAAGGTTCTCCATCCGTGTTCAGTAACACATAATTAATTCAGGGTATGGGTAGTTGTTTGGTATTACAAAAGATATTAATGAGATGTTAAAATCAGGCAAAGTGTTTTTCCTGAAAGGTTTATTCCTCTAAGATTTTACAAGGAAATCCTGGAACTTGTTGTTGACCAATGCTGGATTAGTTGATTAGTCCCTTGATAAATCTGATAAATGTCTTTCCTGCTCTGTGTTTGTGTGTTAATGAACTCACTGCTTTGGTGAGCTCAGAGGTAAACCAGTAAATAATCCCAAACAGAGCCTTGCTGCAGAGACCCTTTTTTATCAAAAATGAGCCCAGAAGGATGGTCAGTGAGTATTTATGCAGCAAGAGACATTTGGAGGTGAAATAGGAGTGTGAAACCACTGTGGTGTAGACCTGATAGTAGACAACATGTAAAAATAATAACCTAATAAACTAATCCAAGGGCTTTCCCTTCATTTTCCCCAGAGGAGTGCCTTGATCTCAACTCAGTCTTTCATGGCTCAATCCTCCTGTTGGGCATCCCTGGGTGGCCTTGGCAGCCGTGGCTGGGGGTCACAGGTGCCACCACCAGCCCTGGAGTCACAGCCACTTCCTTTGCCTGCGCTGGGGACAGTGGGGACAGTGGCAGTGACAGTGGCTGGGGCTTCCTGCTGATTCAGTGCCGACATCCTGCCCTGCCACACCTCCTGCTGAGTGTGGGCACACTCATGTCCCCATGGCACACTTGTCCCTGTAGGCATCCTCTCATCCCCATGGCACACTCGTGTCCCCATGGCAAACCCAGCCAGTGCCTCTCCCTTTCCCACTGGAACTCCTTCCCTGGCTGTCATTCCTGCTGTGCTGACCCTCTTGGGACTTTGAAGTCTTTTAGGATTTCACCTCTGATGGAGAATTCTGAGAGGTTTGGGGTAGGGAAGGGGTTGGCAGTGAGAGCCCAGGCAATTTATAAACCTCCTCTGCCCCAAAGCAGATGAGGCCTTTTCTCCCACACTGTCTTTGACTGCACTGGCTCCTTTTTGTGCTCCACAGGCTGGGCTTGGTCGAATGTTCCTCCAGAAGCTGCCACAGGGGTGCTGGGGAGGGGGCCAGGGCAGGGCTGGCTCCTCACTCCTCATCACCTTTGCTATAGATAAACTGCATGGCTGGCTCCTGCTCTGGAATGTTCTGCTGGTTCCTGGTGGTGCTGCTGGGGTGGGGAAGGTGCTGGTAACTCCTCCATGCCTTCAGCAGTGCTTGGAGGAGGTGACACTTCTCTCCCCAGGTTGTTTTGCTGCTGACAGAGAGCAGGGCTGGGCTCTGAGTTTCATGCATTGCAGAAACCGCTGCTGCCACAACTGGGAGGGGTGGAGAGGAGGAAATGGTGAAAGAGGCTTCAAAAAAGGGAATAAGTGCAAGCCTGACTGCACAGCAGAAGTCAAAAAAAGAAAAAAAAAAAGCCAACAAACTGCCAATAGTTTGTTCTCTCCTGTAAGAACGTCACACAAGAGGGATTTGCAGTAGGGGATTGATTATGGGATGAACCTGCAGAAATAGGGTGATTTAAATACTGCAGGGAACTAACTCAGCTCGTCCCGTGGCTCGAGGAACGTCCTGTAGCTCCAGAAACACTTTGGCAGCAGGTTTGGTGCCTTGCATGGGAGCAGTGGGTGGAGCATCATCTGTGGAGTCACCTGCCCGTGGACAGGGGGCAAGGTGAGCTTGGAGGGCTGGTGACATTGTATGGCATGGTGGCCTCTAGCTCCAGGGTCTGCTCCTCTGCTTCCCACTTTCTGCCTGTTCTGCTCTGGCTGAAGCTGTCCTGAGGTGGGATCTGGGCTCAGCCCTGGAGCTGCAGGTCCAGGTTGTGGCTGCACGAGCAGCTCTGCCCCCAGAGCTGCAGTTTGCTGACGGGAAGGAAATCGTCTCTCTGGGGCTGAAAAGAGAAGAATCGACTTCTCGCGAATTCTCTGGGTTTGTGGAGTCGTGTTGTTCTGCTTCTTGGCAGCTGGACCTTCACAGGGGGACTGAGCGTGGTGGGGCTCCCTGGAGGAGATGTTCCTTCAGGGGCTCCATGTGTGAATGCTGAAGGTAGGTGGAGGAACAGGTGGAAGGGTGGTGGATTCTCTCCTCATCAGCAGAGGGTGATGGAGATGCCTCCTGCCCTGCCTGGGATGAGCAGGGAATGGGCAACCCCATGTGCCATGTGTGCCAGTGCCATGGGGTGGTGTAGGTGTTGGGGACTTGGGCTGTGACAAGGGGAGGACATTCAGATGAAGTCAGTGTGAAATCCTCATCTGAGAACAGGCTGGAGGCATCTCTGGGTTTGGGTTGTGAGGGCAGGAGATATCATGTGAGCAAAGGGCATTGTGTGGGTCCAGTGTGGGAATCACAGAACCATTAAGGTTGAAAAAGACCTCCAAGATATCAGGTCCAAGCTTTGGCCAGTCACCACCTCATCAGCTGGGCCAGGGAAGGGGGTAGGGAATGGTCTTGGTGACTTGTCAAGGACCTTTTGCCCAAAAAGCCCTTTTCTGCTCCCCTGTGTTATTGAGCCTTGTACAGCTCTACTGGCTGTACTCAGAATTAATGCTCTTGCAGTTGTTAAGCACCTAAATAAAACATGACTCATTTAATTAATTACACAGAAATCATGGGGCTTTACACTTCACTTTAGGTGGGAGTTCCTTTATCTCCTTGCTTAATGATTAAAACCTCAGCTCATGACACAACACCTGAGAATCTTAAAAATATATGATATGGGGATTTTTTTAAAATTGGGATTTTTTAAAATAGCTATTTGTTTCTAGGGGTTTTCTCTTTGGTTGGGGGTTTTTTAATAATGGAATCACAGGCTGTGTGTTTATATTTTGGGGAATTTTTAAACCCTTTTCTATACATCAGGTAAGATATAAAGAAATAGTGTTGTCTGTACATTGGCTTTATTAAAAGGGACAGGATGAGAGGGAACAGCCTTGAGTTGCACCAGGGGAGGCTGAGATTGGAAATCAAGAGAAATATCTTCACTGAATGATCAAACATTGGAAGGGGCTGCCCAGGGCAGGGCTGGAGTGCTCTAAAAGCCCTGTGGATGTGGCACTTGGGGACATGGTCAGTGGTGGCCTTGGCAGTGCTGGGGGATAGTTGGACTCAGTGGTTTGAGAGGGCTTTTCCAACCTAAAGATTCCATGGTTTTTGTGATATGAAAACTCACTAGGCCAGGTCTGACCTGTGTAGCTTTAGGTCTGATGTCCCAATATCTTCACAGCCTGTTTCACTGAGAGCCACTTGGGCAGCGAAAAGGAATCTCTCCTTCCTTCTCCCTTCTTTTCGAGAACTGGGGGGCTGCAGAGAATCCAGATGTGCAATACATATTTTTCCAAAATTAAGGCTGCAGAGTTCCTTATGTTCCTGCTTTTAAAAACATAGAAGCCAATGCTCTTTAATTCAGTTTATCCCATAGCATGTCTTCAAAACTGCTTTAGATGTGATCCTGGTGAGCAATAATACCAAAGAACAGAAGGAAAGAGTAGAAGAGAGATCACTGCCCTGCTCAGTGCTGCTTCCTCCTGGTGATCGTGGAATAATTTGGGGCGGGAGGGACCTTTCAAGCCCATCTAGTCCTGGGTGCATTTGTGGAATCCTATTAATTGACAAATTGCCCTCCGTTTTCAGGGTGTGAAGTGTCACTTGGTAAGGGTGGAATGTCCCCACTGTCAGTTAATCCTTGTCAGAGCAACCCTGTTAATGCAGGGCTTAATCTGCTGCTGCCAGCCCATCATTTGTACTCCCAGGAGATCCCAGCCTTGCTCACTGAAATGGATTTGAGCTCGTGTGTGCCATGCTGGGCCAGTGGAATTTAAACATCAGTAGTATTGTATTCAGTGTGTATCTTTAAACAAGAATTTTTGGAGCAGATGATGTGTTTTTTCTATAAACCCTGACATGGTCCATGGGTGGCTGCAGTGCTCACCTGCCTCCAGCACTTCAAAAATCATCATTTCTCAGCTGTCTGCTGCCAGTTTTTGTCCCCCACCTACTCTGTGTCACATCTGCTGATCTCCCCTGACACGAAAATCAAAGCAAATGTATTAATTTGTCCACCTGAATTAGGCACAAAGTGGCTAAGCGAGGAAGACAGTCTATCAAGCTTGATTATTCCACATGGAAATTCATTTTATACACTTAATTGGTGCTTTGCCTTGCTCAGTCTCTTACGTGTAAGTGATTATTCTGATTTGTAATTTCTTAATCTAATTATTTCCCTCTCCTTTAAATGATCTTTGTTGAGAGTGCTCATATAGAATACATGAGGAATTTTTACTGTCAGATAGAATTTTGAGAGCGGTTGTATTAAATTATAAATGATTTTAAAATTGGATTTTTGTCCCTTCAATTCTCTTGTTATTCCCGGGGAGGTCAGAGACAAAGCTTGTCATGTTGTACAATATATCTTATATACAATATAAGATATATAATAAACCAACCAGTGAGTGTGCTGCAGACAGTACATTGAAAAATTATGGGGGTTTTATGGTGAAATGTAACTTTTCATGGCAGAGTGTTTTATAACTTGTTGTGTGACTGGATTTTAGGGAATGTTTTCCAACCAGAGAGGTCCCTGCCTGAGTTTTTTGCTCTGCACTGCACCTCAATAAATACCTCAAGCCCATTTTTTTCCCTCTCTGGATTTTAGGACTTCTGGAGTCTCTGAGACAAAATTACAGGGATTTAAAAATAAGAAAATGGAAACTTGATATAATATTTTTTTTAAGCAGGTCAAAATATGGGATTTGATCCAAATTCCTGAAATTTGCTTAATGTGTGGCTCCAAGTAGCAAATCTATGGGATGGTTACCCCAAGCAGGAGGAATAGTGAGAATGGGACCCCATGGAGTGCTGGGGTCCTGGGTGGGATGTGCTCCCTGTGGAGCTGATCCCAGGAGCCCAAGCCCTGCCGCTCCACAGGCTTTGATGCCAAGTGCCCAAGGTGGGAATGCTGGGGGAGGGCCTGGGATTGGGCACAGGGGGCTCTGGGACTTGGCATTGCCTGTGCTGGCCTTGAAAACACGTGTGATGAAGTGTCCAAGGCCAGGTTGGACGGGGCTTGGAGCACCCTGGGCTGGTGGGACGTGTCCCTGCCCATGGCAGGGGGTGGAATGAGATGGTCTTTAAGGTCCCTTCCACCCAAACTCTTCCATGATTCCATCTTTGTGTGAGTTCCTGCTTTCCCCTGTTGGTTTGGAAAAGGCAGGACCACTTCTTCTCCTAGTTATTTTGTGAACTCCTAATCCAGCTGAACACTTTTCCTTGGAATGCCTCAGCAAGGATTGCTCACCCTGATGACATAATGGTGCAATAAAGCCCTCACCAAAAAGGAGGTCACGCTGGAGCTATTCCAGTTAAAGTGTAACTGGCACTGCTTGGCAGAGCCCCAGTGCCAGCTCTCCTGAAGCCAGACCTTGAGGAAAGAGGGAATTGCTGGAGGTGAGAGCTGCTCCTGGGGCCAGGGGAGCTGCTGCCCTGCCCACTCACCTGCTCCAGGTAGGGGAGATCCCAGCCAGCTGGAGCTGGAGAAAACACTGGCATTAGGGCTTGGAGAATTGGGTTGGAAGGGACCTCAAAGCCCACCCAGTGCCACCCCTGCCATGGGCAGGGACACCTCCCACCAGCCCAGGGTGCTCCAACCTGGCCTTGGACACTCCCAGGGATGGGGCAGCCACAGCTTCCCTGGGCCCTTTAGAGGGACTTAACAGTGTTTGGGGGTTTATGGGTGAAAAGCAGGAAGAGCAAAAGAAGAGGCAGAGCAAGCATTTCTTTTTTTTTTTCCTTTTTTTTAATTTTATTTTTAATTAAACTCAATTTTTGGGGCAGGCACTTGCTCCTGCTGTGGCCAACACCCCAAGTGCCAATGCATCTGTCGACCTGCAGTGCCAGTGCTTTCATGTCTCTCCTGTGTAATCCTATTTTCTGAGCTGATGGTGCTTATCCTTGAGAATATTACTTTTCTAGCACTAAAAATCTGGGGCATGACCTGAGCTACACGAATCCAAAGCCTGAGGGGGGGAAAAACAAATCCCACCAGTCTCTCCACCCTCCTCTGTGCGAGCTGGGATGTTTCCAGTGCTTTATTCCTGCTCTAGGAGGACTCAGGGGATGGGGACTCACTTAACCTGCTCTGAAGCAGCTCGTGCAGCAGATTCCTTGGAAAAAGTCTCCCTGCTGTAGCAGCACCACGTGGCAAAACTAAGGTTTTCTTGGCCTATTTTCTTTGAGCCCAGGTTTTACTCCTGAGCTGTCACGTGAGGCTTCGGTTCTGTGTGGCCAAAATAGAAATTATGTGTAGTAATCCATTAATCCCTGGAAATAATGCCATTTATTCCCATTTTGGGGAGCTGGGCTGTCCCCTGTGACGTGTCCTTGGGCTGTGTGACAAGCAGTGGCAGTGCTCCTGCAGCTGGCAAGAGCTCTACGGAGGTGTCACACGCTCCCTGAATTTCTGAGCTGGTCCTTGCTGAATTGCACCAAAATTCCAGGTGCTTTCCCTCCTGGGACAGAGACATTGTGGCTGCCCCATCCCTGGAAGTGTTCAAGGCCAGGTGGGATGGGGCTTGGAGCACCTTGGGATAGTGGGAGGTGTCCTTGCCCATGGCAGGGTGCTGAAATTGGAAGATCTTAGAGGTCCCTTCCAACCCAAACCATTCCAGGAGTCCACGATTCTTGGCAGGATTTGAGTTACCTGTACAATTTCCCAGTGGTTTCATTTTTGTCATGGTATCAAGAAGTGTTTCCTTATAACAATGCAGCCTTTAAAACCTGTGTTTGCAGCAGGAATCTCTGGCACATCTTTAAGGCTTCAAATAATCAGAAGGAACAATCACTAAGTAATAGTGGTAGTAATAATAAAACACATAGAGGAGCAATAAACTACCAATAGTGGTAGTAAACTACAAAAAAATATTAGTCCATGGAGTTAAAACTGAAGTGCCTGAGCCATTTATAAGGCTTCACCAGAATGACTGAGGTTGGAAAAGACCTCTAAGGTCACCAAGCCCACCCTGTGCCCGATGCCCACCTTGTCCCTGAGTGCCACGGCCAGTCCTGCCTTGGGCACCTCCAGGGCTGGGCACTCCAACCCTCCCTGGGCAGCCCCTGCCAAGGCCTGACCACCCTTTCCAGGCACAAATCCCTCCTGCTGTCCCCCCTGAACCTCCCTCTGCTCCTGTCCCTGTTCCCTGGGAGCAGAGCCCGATCCCTTCCATCCAGGGAATAAATGCTGCAGACAGTGGGATCTGAGTAGATAAATGCCCTGTCCCCCCATGTGTTGTGAAAGCAGCTCCTCTTTCTGTTGTCCAGAGGGGCAGCAGTTCCCTCCCAACAGAGCTGTGTGATAATGGCAGTGTTTGGCTCTACCTGGATCTTCTCCTTTCCACTTCTCTCAACAAGAGGCTTCTTTTGTAGCACATGCTTGTCCTTCTTGTTCAGCTGTGCTTTTCTACCCACCTGTTCTCCCTGGAGAGTTGTTGCTATTTTTTACTGCTTGTTCTCCCAGGCTGTATCATGGCATTGTACTTTTGTGAGGGTGGAAAACGTGGCTGTGGCTGTGGGGCTTTTTGGCTCAAAATATTGTATTGTTGTGGTGCTGTATGGGAAGGGTGTAAATACAAATATACAGTGAAACTCACAGTGCTTTTATCCACCTCAGTCTGAAGAGTTCTTACACCTTCTCCCAGGGAACAAGGCACAGGACCAGAGGAAATGGTCTCAAAATGCACCAGGGGAGGTTTACCTTGGAAATTAGGGAAAATATCTTCATGGAAAGGGGTATCAAGGATTGGAAAAGGTTGCCCAGGGCAGGGGTGGAGTCCCCATCCCTGGAGGGATTTGAAAGTGGCACTTGGGACATGGGGTAGTGTGGCCTTGGTGGTGGGATTGATTCCACTTTTATCCTGCCTTTATTCCACTTTTCCAAACCCTCCTTGTTCCTTTCCTTTCCCTTCAGTTTACATTAATTGCTGCTGCATGTCCCCTATTGCTTTATAGCTATCAATATAATATAATATAGTTATAAATTGTACATTTTGGAAGCTTATATATGATGCTAAATATGATGTAGGTGCGTTTGGCAGTGAGGTGTTAAACATAATTAGTTGCCTAATTAACTATCTAATCCAAGAAGGGGATTAGATAGTAAGACATTTAGTCTGCTTAAATTATAAATAGTAGTAGAAGGAATTGAACAAGTGAATTGCTCAGGAAGAAGCTGGACTGGGAGAAAAAATAAAGGTATTTAAGAAAGTAAACTTTGATGCTAATAATGCTTTTTATTATTCATTTTTTCACTTACTATGTTAGAGAAAAACTTCATGGAGCTTCCAAATTGTATATCTAAAAAATACCATGTGTGTGCTGAGGTGGATTTACTCCTGGGTGTAGGATGAGGTATGGGAGAAGTTGGAATGAGGTCCACTAAAAAGGTGGTGGGAAAGTTGTTATAACAGGAGATTTTTATATATTTGAGCTTATCCAGAGATTATTTCAGGTGGATTAGCCCACTTTACATGGAAAGGAAGGATTTCCTCATGGCTATTCTAATAATTGCCAAGTGCCTGGAACGCTTACCATGTTGTTAGGCAGGACTATGGAATGCCCTGTGGAAATTGCAATATTAAATGTATTTTGCTGTAACAGGGAGCTCTGTTGTGCAATATTTGGATGGTTGTCGTTTGAGCAGTGGCTGCAGAGCCACCATCTGGAGGTGTCCTGCCATTTCCAAAGTACAGAAAAGAGTATTTGGGTGAAAATACGTTTAAAGGAAGCACAACTGGCTAATGGCTGAGCTGGCAGCCTCTTATAATTAACATGTTCATTAGGGACTGGAGAATGCACAGCAGATTAATAACAGCAGGTATTTTCCACCTCGATCTGGAGGGATTAGAGTCTTTCTAGGCCACCTGATTTATCTCCAGCTATTGATTTCCCTGAAACCTTCAAAGCAGCTGCACGTTCTCATCACACTTTTCTTCTGGAAACTATTTCCTGGTCTCAAAAAATCCTGAAATTCTGTGTTTGGAAAAGTTTGCTGGAATGCCTTCTGGGAATCAAGCAAGATGAGGGAACTCTGGAAAGTGTATGGTAAAGGGACTTGAAATGATATGGGGTCACTGGTCTGCTTGGGGGTAAAAACTCTGCCTCTTTTTTTGATCTCAGGGCATTGTGATGCCAAAATTGTGTTGGAGTGACACGTCCAAGGAATGACAGGACAGGGGACAGGGCTGGGGGACAAGGTGGGGATGGGGCACAGGTTGGGCTTGATGATGAAAAGACCTTCTTGGAGGTCTTTTCCAACCTAAATGATTCTCTGGTTCTGCCTTGGTCTTGTGGAGGAACATCTTGTGGACCCTTCAGAGAAGTTCTGGCCACACTGGGATTTTGGGCTCCCCCTTCTCATGCTCTTTGCACGGCAGGAACCACCAAAAAATAGGTGAATTTTGTGTTTATTCTCAAGAGTTGGGTTTCTCCTCAAGATTCCAGCTGCTGGTGCTTCGGAATTTTCTTCTTATCTCTGGGAATGTGTTCCAGAGTCCTTGACTCAGTGTCCTCAGTTGTGCTCTGGGTGGAGCTTTTCTGCCCTGGTTTCTGTCATCTTTGAACCATAGCTGAGCATTGCCTTCCTGTTCTTGGATTTAAAACATCCAGAGTGAATTTTTAGTGTGCAAAACTGGTTTTTGCCTTTTCCCTCTGCATCCAAACTGGATGTTCAGTGATGAGTGTAAAACATGGTTTAAGGAAATTTGAATTTAAAGTAAGTACCACTTTTAGCTTTGTTCTGACATGAGGTAAAAGTAGGTAACAATAATTTGACCTGAAAATTCACCTTTTGCTCTGTTTGGGCTTTTTTTTAGGTCCAGGATGGAACATTTCTGCTCACTCCTGCTGCTCTCTGTTAGTTTTCTCTTTGCACAAGCCCTGCCACCCAATGGAACCGAATTGCCAAAACCAACCACAACAACCAGTAAGGACATCCCTTCGTTTCTGGGAACGGGAGTGGGTGTGCAAAGGGACTTCTGGTGAGGTTTCCCCTGTGATTTAGTCCTGGGGATTTTTCAGGACTTTGACCCCACTAATGTGACGGTGCCAGGTGACCTCTGTGTTTGGTCTCCATGTGGTTGGTGCTGATGTTTTGCTTTCTCTTTCCCACGGGTGGGAAAAACGTGGGAAGCTTTGGGAGAGGTGGAGAAGGCCAGGGTGTCTCCTCCTGGCTGGCCAGGCTCCAAGCTCTCCACGCCCTGCCAGCTGTCATTGTGCCTCTCCAACGTCATGGCATGTGGGCACAGATAATAGGAGATAAATTAGCAAACAAGAAGATATGAAATAAATTATCAAACAAGAAGATAAACGTGTAAACATCACGAGGAACTACAACCTTGACACGAGTTGTGTGTTGTCTGATGATACAAACAACCTGAACAGGACTTGAGGAGGAAGATTATGGCAGGTGAAAAAGAGAGAGGAGTGTTTTTCCACTGGTCCACCACCACAGCATCTTTTACTCAGCCCCATTTGTGTGGTCAGAATTTCTTCCTCCTGCTTCAAGCCCTCCTACACCCACATCCTGACATGTGACAGTCCTGAGGAGGGGCCTTTCCAGGGGAAATAGGGGCGTTTGGGGAACTGTTCAAGGCAGTAGGATCAGCCTGGACTGGTGGAAGGTGTCCCTGCCCATGGCAGGGGTTGCACTAGATGGGCTTTAAAGCTCTTTCCAGGTTCCATACACACAGCGTGGTGAAACCTTGAGAAGTTTTCCAGGGATTGTTGTTGAGATTCAGTGTTTTATAGAAGGGTGTTTGCCTGGTTTATTTGCTTTTAATCTGCCTGTGAACTTTGCAGCCATAGGGAAGCAGAGCCAAGCAGGAATGAAGTGCCAAGCATGGCTCATGGCCCTTTGAGTGTTTTGGTCCTGAGCTGTAGAGATTTAAATGGAAAAGGGGGAGATTTAGGGTGGATTTTGGGAAGGGTGGGTACACAGAGTGCCCAGAGAAGCTGTGGCTGCCCCTGGATCCCTGGAAGTGTCCAAGGCCAGGTTGGACGAGGGGCAAAATCCACGTGTTGCTTTCAAAGCAAACAAATTTCTCCTATAAATATTTAGCTAAGTGTAAATTCACTAGTTAATTGCTCTGCTGAGGTGCTGACAAGCAGCAGTTGGGCCCTGCTTCTTGTCTGGCTCCTGGAGCAGTAGAAAAACAAGTGACTAATACTGTCTGAATATGTAAAATATGGGAATTGAGAAGGGGAAGTCACTGTGAGTTGTGGCACTTCCCAGAATTTCAGTGCCATGAGCACAAAGGGAGTTTTGCCATCAATGTTGTTCATCTTTAAAGCTTAATTCGAAATTGTGTTGAATTTAAGGGTGATAATATGGATAAGAGTAATCTAATCATGCACATTTTAATTAAATCTTAATTTCAGTGATATGATTTAGAAACGATTGGTGTGACTAAACTGTTTTCCCTAAATATCAAAGCCTTCTCTGATTGCAGTGAGGAGCCAGGAAGGGTTTTGGTTTTGTCTGGCAGACAGGTATGTGCACTCTGAAAAGACATTGCTGCAGAAAAAGTTCCAAGATAATAGGATTATCTAATGCATTTGATAGCCATTGAACTAAGATGGTATTTTTTTAACACAAAAATAAAGATTTTTTTGATTGAAGTATAAGGCAAACTCCATTTAAAAGACTGTGGAAAGAACTGAAGGATCCTAAAAAAAGTCCAGCTCTCCTTTTGAATGGTAATTTGATGAGTGATCCCAAAAGATAAGATGCTTTTGATTCTGAAAGGAATAGTTTTAATTTATTGCATGTCATTATTTTAGCTGGCTTGATTTTTTTAAAACATTTGCTGAATTGAGATGTCAGCTTTCTCCTTATTTGAAGCCTGGTTACCTAGTCTGGAGGGCTCCATTTTTAGCACTGCTGCCATTTTGCTTCCTCCAAGAGTGCCATGAAATGTCCCTTTCATAAAATGAGAATATTCTGGGGTTTATTGCACTGCCATTTAGTGGAGAAATTGCCCTGACATTTACTCAAAGTATTCACCTGTATTAAATAAACCAAAGAACCACAGAATGGTTTGGGTTGGGAGGGACCTTAAAGATCACCTTGTTCCAGGGGAGCTGGAGAGGGACCTGGGACAAGGCATGGAGGGACAGGACACAGGGAGTGGCTTCCCAGTGCCAGAGGGCAGGGCTGGATGGGATATTGGGAAGGAATTGGTGGCTGGGAGGGTGGGCAGGCCCTGGCACAGGTTGGGCAGAGAAGCTGTGGCTGCCCCTGGATCTCTGGGAGTGTCCAAGGCCAGGTTGGATGGGGCTTGGAGCACCCTGGGCTGGTGGGAGGTGTCCCTGCCCATGGCAGGGGTGGCACTGGATGGGCTTTGAGGTCCTTCCAACCCCAACCACTCTGGGATTCAGTGACAGCCAGAATGGGACCCAGAGGTGGCACCTCCATGCTGGGCTCGTGCTTGTTTCACATGAGGCAGCATCGGAAAATTGAGTTTGGAATCTGACTCGTTTTCCTTGCTATTTAAATGCCAGAGGGAGGCTTTGCTGGTAGATACTCAATTTCAGGAATTAGTATGGAAAGCAGAACTTCATATTTAGGTGGTTTTGGATTGGGGTTTGGACTAGGTGGCCTTTCAGTGTCCCTTCCAGCCCCGAGTGCTCAGTGGCAGGTGGGCTGTGCTGGGTTTGGCTGGGTGTGATCCAGCTCGGAGGGGTTAAACCCAGGCACCACTCCTGCATTTCCTGCTGCTCCCCTCCCGTGTTGGGCAGGCTCTGGGCCCTGCTTTCCCTTCCCTACCTGTCTTTTGGCCTTGCCTTTCCTTTATTTAATAGTCTTTCCAATTTGGGTTTGTGTTTCTTATGTACCAAACACAACTCCTGGTTATCAGCTGCTTCCTTTCTGCAGCCAAGGCGTGGCAGGGTTGGGGTTTTCCCTTCCAAAAATAGCATGAGAGGGCTTAGTGTGGCCTTTGTGATATCCCCTGTTTGATATTTGGCTGTGACATCTCTGTTTTTTGAAACGATCAGAGCTGTGCATAAACAGAGCTGCTGTTGTGGGATTTCTCCTGTGCTCAGATAAACAAGATCTTGTCTGTTCTGTGTCAATCACCGGAATAATTCCTGGTACCTGATGTGCTCTCGAGGGCAAACCACACTGCTTGTCTTGCTTGCTTGCTTTAGTGAAAGGGGAAAAAAGGTGTTTTAAACACAGTTTTATTCATGGGCCATTTTACCCTTCATGTCCTGCTTAGAGAGGAAACAATCCAGGCATGAAGAGGCTCAGAGTTTGGGAGGGAGGGTCACAGGGCAGTCACTGGTGTGCCCACGCTGCTCTGAGTTCCCTTTTTTCTCAGGGGTGGCTTTGGTTTTGACATGTGGAAAATGGGAACATCCTCAGCCTGAAGGAAATGGTGATACATTTCCAGGAATCACACTGAGAAGGAGCTGTGAGTCAGCCCTGGGGTGGCAGGGGAAGCACGAGGGGCTGTCACTGTCCTCCTGCTGATAATCCCCTCTCTGGGCAAGGGCAAAGTCACTGTTTCGTTCTGTCTCTACAAAAACACCCTTGGGAGGGTCTCTCTTGGGGTGGCAGCAGTGGAAAAGCCTCCCTGGCAGGGGCTGCAGCAGAGGGCTGGGCTGGAGGCTATTCAGATTTATTCATTTATTCACATGGTTCAGTCTGTCACTCATTTTCGAAGCAGCTCTGATTAAAAAATTATTTCAGGTCTGTGTTTCAGTCTCCCCTTAAAATCCCACTTGGTCTGCAGGCAGATGTGTTGGCCAAAGATCTCTCAGCCTACAGTGGCCTAAGCCCTGTTGGAACCTTCTCATAGGATTTTTGGGCCACATCTATAAATTTCTCAACACAGATATCAAAGGAAATCGAGGGAATAAATGAAGCTGTTTAGAACCACACACATGCAGGGGGTGATGCTGCTGCTGAGCAGCTCCAAGGCTTGGAGAACACTTTATGTGCCCATGGACAAGAAAGAAGGGACTTTCTGTGGGCTTTGACCTGATGTACTTGTGAGATGGGAGGAGGAGAGGTGACATCTCGGGGCAGGGAATGGCCTCAGAGTGTCCCCATCCAAAGGCGTGGAGGCAGCAGGTTGACAGGAGGCTGAACTTCTGCTGGGTTGCATTGAGGCTTTCAGTGCCTGCCTGGGAATCAGCTGCCCAAAGACCCCCCAGAAATGTGGTGTGAGGAGCAGCAGATCTCTGAAAGGGTGACTTTAGTGTTGTGTAACAGACTGAGGGGAATTTTGAATCCCTCGTGATGCAAACTTGTTGTTTTCCCCCGCTCCTGTCATGAGTCTTGATACGGAGCCAAAGAGGACCAACACAAATCCTGGAGGATTCCAAGCCAGCGAGGCTGAAATTTCTAAGCTCCAAAAGCATCTCCATTTTGTCTGGGAGGGGCAAAACTCTGTATTTTAGTGTTTGTTTCTCCGTCAGCCCTCGGTTTCCACACAGAGTTGTTACACACCTCACGGCAAGTGTTGATGTGTCTCTGGTGATTCATGTTCCTCCAGACGCTCCTTCCAGCAGGGATTTCCTGAACCCCTGCCAAGTCAGGGCTTCTGATTATGATTTTGTCAGCCCTGTCACTTTTATCTTTATACACCACTTAAATGTCAGGTTTCTAGCATTTTATTGCCTTCCCTTTCTTTGTATTATGTTGACTTAAGATACCTCCTTTCCTTGGGTGTCCCCAGTTCACCTGTGCCTCTAAAGGGATTTTTCCCCATGCCCTCTTGGAGCATCCAGAGCATTCCCAGCTGCTCCCAAGGCACAAACCAACACTTGTGGTTTTGCAGGAATGAATTCCAGGCTGTTGGTTGGCCCATGTTAATTCTTTATAAATTATTGAAGGTGTTATGTACTCCTAAATATTTTATGGAGTCACAGAATGGTTTGGGTTGGAAGGGATCTTGAAGAGCAACCAGTGCCACCCCCAGCCATGGGCAGGGACACCTCCCACCAGCCCAGGGTGCTCCAACCTGGCCTTGGACACTCCCAGGGATCCAGGGGCAGCCACAGCTTCTCTGCCCAACCTGTGCCAGGGCCTGCCCACCCTCCCAGCCACCAATTCCTTCCCAATATCCCACCTATCCCTGCCCTCTGGCAGCTCTTAAACATTGTAGGAATGGTGAAAAACTCATTAAAAGTGTGTAAATGCAGTTTAAAAGGGGAAAAACCCACCACCCGAGCAGCAACAAAAACTGCCTTCAGTTTGGAAGCGGTGGCAGGTTGTACTTTGCTTGCTGAAGGTTCAGCCTGAGAGTTTGGCTCCCTTAAATAAAACATGTGGGGTTTTTAATGATTTTAATGTGTTATATCCTGAATTATTCAGTGGAATGAAAAGGTTACAGAAGCATAATGAAAGTGAAAGTTGGAGAGTCACAGACATAAAACACTGTTAGCAGAAGGGTAAGACTGGGAGTTTATGCCACATATAGCAAAGATACATTTTTGAATCTCCACTCTATTTGTTGAAAATGTCATTATTCCCACTTTCTCTTACATTTATGTGTAATACAAGTGAATAAAGCCCATATGAAGGGGGCTCTTCATGGCTGATTTCTCTCTGTCTGAGAACCAGCTGATGCACAGCAAACCTTCTAATGGGCTCCAAATTCAGCTGAAAAACTTATACCTGTTCCACTTTCTCTGAGACATTTAAGTTTTTTACTTAAGCAAAAGAAATCCTCAATTTTCTCAGCAGGGGCTGGTTTGGTTGTGCTTTTGAGGGGGGGGCAAGAAAAAGAGAAAATAGAAAAAAATATAGGCAAAGGTCAATGTGTGAAGCAATATTGGTGTTTTTAGCAAGCAGAGGCAGATCATGGTGTGGGATTTTGGATGCCCTTGTAGCAGCTGAGGGACCCTGTGCCGATGATGCCCATGTCGTGTCCTCTCCTCAGACTCCACCCGGGAGAACAACCTGCACAAGGACCTGCTCACCTCGCTGCTGATCCTGGGCCTGGTCGTCCTCATCTTCCTGGTGCTGGTTGGGTATTTTTTCAGGTGGGTGTGCGTGGCGGGGCCGTGCAGGCTGAGGCAGCTCAGCCCCTTGGGCTCTGACCTCACGAGGAAGCCAGAGGCGCGTGGGGCCAGGCAGGAGCTCCGCGGGATGCGGCGCGGCCACCATGAACAGGAAGAGTTTCTCCAGAATTACGTGGTTGGTAGAAGGGATGGTGGTGTGGGGGAAACGCTTGAGTCGCTCAGGTGGACCGTGGCTGGCTGTGTTTTCCAGGTTCAGGAGACACAGGAAAGCGGTGGTGACCTCCGGGGACAAGAAGATGCCGAACGGGATCTTGGAAGAACAAGGTACGGGGAGATTGGTTTTCAGCTTGGGTGTGCACACCCCCTCGCTCCTTGATCCAGCATTTTTTCCTGATTATTTGCTTGTATTTATAATGTAAATCACAGGATTGTTAGTAAAGAGAAAATAGTTTGAAAAAAGTAGAACCACAGGGTGGGTTGGGTTGGAAGGACCTTAAAGCTCATCTTGTTGCAGGAGCACTTTCCACTAGCCCAGGTTGCTCCAAGCGCCGTCCAGCCTGGCCTTGGAAGAGAGATCTGTATTGAAATGTATATAATCTTTCAGTTTCATGTTTTAAAGTTGTGAGACAGCAAATGTTTCTTTGTAAATGTCTTTTGGGCTCTTCAGAGATGTTTTCTGAGGATGCCAGCTGAGATCCAGGTTTCTGACACTGATATTTGTATTTGGAGAAAGAATTGCAGAATTTCTTCTTAAAATGGTGGAGGAAAGGTCCTTAATTCTTTGTGAAATTATTGGCTGGTTCTTGAATATGAAGATAAACAAGCAAGGGGCTGGAATAAGGCAGATTTTTAAGCTAAAGGCAGTAAAATAAAACACCCTGAGGAAATAAAAATGTTTTCCTCTGGCTTTTCAGTTGTGCTGGGTTTGTTTCTCTTCCCAGGGTGGGTCAGTCTGTGGGACTCACTTCAAACCCAACAGACACAGAGGGGCTGTACAAGCAATTTTAGCCATAGCCAAGGGGAAAATGATAAATTTAATGATAAATCAGTCTGTGCTCTGTGGAAGTTCCCCTTGGCCATGTGCGACCTGACAAGTGGGTTAAAGGGGGTGGCAGAGGGAGGGAGAGTCAGAGCTCTAAATACACCCCTCAGTTTCCTGCCCTGCTGGGCCTGAAACAGGAGCAGCACCTCCAGCTCAGCTCGGGGCTGAGTTTCTGTTGGCTGCCGAAGACAGGGGGGTTTCATTATTATTATTATTTCCCCTTCAAAAGTGAAATTATCTCAGAGCATCTCTTTGGTGAGAGGTGCCAAAAGCTGTCCCTTCTCTCTGTCAGCAGAAAAAAACCTTCTCCTTTTCTAAATGAAACTGTTAATCCAGTGTAAATACAGAAATCATTAATTTCACTGATATTATTCCATTCTCACAGCAACTACTCAGCCTGTGATTTGGGGTTTTTATTTCCTTTAAATCCCCTTTATCCCTGCCTGGAGTCTCACGTGAGAAGTTTATTTTGGCATCCTCCAGCGTGAGGATTCCTTTGCATTTGGGGACACCTCGGTGCGTGTTGCTCTGGCCATGCCTTTGACATGCCCTGCCCTTGTCCTGACAGAACAGCAACGGGTGATGCTGCTCAGCAGGTCCCCCTCGGGCCCCAAGAAGTATTTCCCCATCCCCGTGGAAAACCTGGAGGAGGAGATCCGGATCCGCTCGGCAGACGAAGGGAAGCTCTTCAGGGAGGAGTTCAATGTGAGTTCCCACACGTGGAGGGGGCCAGAAACGGGGGCAGCCCAAAAAACCTGCAAATATTAGTCATTTTTCCCAGTGTTTGGTGCTGGTGGTGCCATCCCCAGGGGCCCTTTAGCCTGGCGAAATCTGGAATTTAACTGCTTTAGGATGCTGAGTTGGTATCATATGAATTATTTGATTCTTGCTGATGTTTCAAGAAGGTTTTTAATGTTGCCCTGGAAGCTAGAAGGGAGGAACGTTGAATCTGAACCTCCAGCACTGATTTTTTGGTGTGGAGGAGGGTTTTTTGGGCGAGTCTGGGTGTTTCACTTCCATGGAAAGCACTTGGAGGGGAACACACAGTTCCCCTGTGGCCTTTGATATCACCCTAGTGAGGTTTGGCTTCTTTTTTCCCCTGCTAATTTGACTTTTTGCTCTTTGTTATCCCCCCATCACTTCCCCATCTGCAGCTGCTGTGCCCTAACCCAGGAGTTTCTGGGAAGAAGCTCAACTTGGAGGGTTTTCCTTCCAAGGGTTGCCTTGGCCAGTCTTTTCTGCCCCCAACCCGAGCTGGAGCTCTGTGTGGTGGTGCAGATGAGCCACATCAGGAGGTTGTGGGCAGCTGGGCCAGTTCCAATGGAGAAATGCACTGGGATGAGTCTGATTTGGGGCCTTTTTGGTACTTTTCCTTATTTCTTTTCCCTTCCCTCCACAGCAGAAACAAGTTGCTCAGAGCAGTAGCTTAAATGTCAGCGGGGGATTTGGGAAAGCACGTGTTGATTAGGCAGGCTGTTGAGTTACCTCCTTAATTGGGAGCGTATTTATATCTGCAATTTGTTTGATGATATCTTTAAAACACATAATTTCCCCTTATCAGAGAGGGAGCATTGTGGAGCTATTTATCAAAGCTGGCAAAATGAATGTGAGAACTGCCCTGACAAGGCATGTGCTGGTGGGTCCTGACTCTCATGATTAATTGGTTCTGAGTGAAACAAACCATCAGTTTTGATTTTTAAACCCTGTTTTGCCTGGAACCTTTTCTGCCCCATGCTGTGAGATCTTGTGTGAGATTCTGTGTGCACACAGAGAAACTGGGGGCTGCTCCTCATAAGTGGGGCTGGTGGTACATGAAGTTTCCTTGATACCTGGGGTGGTGGGATGGATGTATGAGCTGTTTGCTCAAGGCTGAGCAGGGAGGGAAGGTGGGCAGGCAGCTGGAGAGGTGAGTGATTGATATAGATTGATATGGTTTGTTCTGCAGCACTGCAGGCAAAGGGGCTGATAAATCAAGAGCCTTCAGCACAGACATGTGTGTGGTGCCCCCTTCTGCAGAGCATCCCCCAGCTCCCAGCACTGACAGCCCCCTGGGCTCAGCTCCAGCCTCCCACCCCCTGGATCCCACCTGGATCTGCCCCTGGAGCCACAGATCCTGCAGGCTTTGGATGTGTCCAGAGCTTTCCACTTGGCACAAGCCTCGGTGGGAGCTGCTGAGCTGTGCTGGAGCCTGACTGGCACAGGGTGCCCAGAGAAGCTGCCCCTGGATCCCTGGAAGTGTCCAAGGCCAGGTTGGAGCACCCTTGACTAGTGGAAGATGCCCCTGCCCATGGCAAGGGTGGCACTGGATGGGCTTTAAAAGACCCTTCCAAGCCAAACTCTTCAATGAATCTGTGGTTCTGTGAGTGCAGCTCTGCCATGAGGAGGCACATGAGGGATCTCTGCCCATCCTGGTCTAACACATCCAGGGCTCAGGCATCCCTGGGAATGCAGGTACGGGGTCTCCAGTGTGAATTTGAAGCACATTTAGGCTGAAAAGGATGAGCCAGCAGTGGCCAAGCTTATGCATCAGCCAAACAAGTCTGGTCCCAAATGATTTGTTTTTTGGTAAATATAAAGCAAAGGCTGATAGATGAAGATGTGCAAGAGGCAGAAAGGGTTTTTGAGGACAGTTGTCTTAGATTTATGGACCCAGTGGTGTTCTTCAGTACCTTTGATTTTGTCCTTAAAGCCTAAATTACCCCTAAGAGGCACACTGCACTCCTTGTACACTCCCCAAAATAGCAGAGGCTCCTTCTACTCTCAGTTGCTTCCTTTTTTGTTATCTGATCCCGCTGTGCACGCTGGGCCCTGGAAATGTGTGTTCTTTCTTCACAGGAAAGGAAGGAAACGCTTTTAAAAACCTCTGTTCCTCTCTGTAAGGCCCCTATCTCTGTTACCATCCCTGATGGAACATGAGCTGGATGTTGGAAGTTTGGGATGGCTTCTTGCCTTGATTTTCTGAGATGAATCACTGAAAAGCGTCCTGTTAGAATTTGCTTTTGAAATTTGAATTTTGACTTGCTTAAGAAACCCCTGTGGCTCATTTAGTGGAAGAAAGAAGGAGAAAGGAGGAGAAGCTCAGAGGCTTCAGCAGGATTTGAGGGTTCCTGGGAAGTGGGGGCAGCTCAGGATGTGGTGGCAGCAGATGACCCAGTGCCACCAGGACTTCTCAGCTCCTCGTGACTGGGGTGATGGAGAGGACATGCTGAGGTGCCTCCTGGCTGAGTCACATCCTCCACAGAGGGGGGGAGCTGGAGCTGGGCTGTGCCCAAGCACTGGGCTTCACCACCCACCCCAGGGCATGGCCTTGCAGGATGAAGGAGCAAGGGATGGAGAGAGGATTTTGCCAAAGATAATTACTTTTCAACCGTTTTTCACACGAAGATGCAGAACTTCTGTGACTGTTCGTTGGGAATTTGTTGCCTGACTTGGAAGAAATCGTGTTTTAAGAGAGAATTATTTTGTAGCATTGGGGGTTTGGGTTGAAAGGGACCTTTAGGATGATCCAGTTCCAAACCCATCTATGGGCAGGGTCACCTTCCACTCTTTGTTGTCCTACAAAAATGAAGTTCCTGCGTGTTATAAACCATAAATGTGTGTTAATCAGCACAATGGGCTGGTTAAAAGCCACGGGCATCATTCAGCAAAGCAATTAAGCAGTTTGCTAAAAGCAGCTTTTCTTTCTCAAGCCTTTTTAAACCTTCTCTTCCTTTCACATTCACAGGTTTAAGTGACACAAAAAGCCCCACGAACCCAAACCCACAAAAGCAGCTTGCTGTTTCCTCTGTGGTGGAGGAGAAGTCCTCCCCATCCCAGGTCACCCTGGCAACCCCGTGGCTGTTTTCGGGGGGAGCTCCAAGCCCTGCCCTCTGCCAGCCCAGCAGGGATGGAGCTTAAACCATCACCCACCACTTTGTCCCCTCGCCCTCTGTGACTCAGGCTGGGTGCTGGGAGGTGGAAGAAGGGCAGGAAAAGGTGGTTGTGCCTTCCCAAACTGGGACTGCTCCTTGGTGGGACCCAACATGCTGACACCGAGGCTTTAGGGCTTCAGCAGAAGGGTGTTAATGCAGTTCAGTCCTGGTTTGGTCCAGCTGCAGTGGTGGTGGAGGAGCTCCACCTTGGGCATCTCCTTGGTTTCATCTTCACCCTCTTCCTCTCCATTTTTGCTTTTAGTTTGGTTGTTCTCCAAGACTGGTTTTGTTATGTTATTCTAAAACCTGAATAAATTTATCTGCGCTCTTAGATCTTGTTGGTGACTTGCAGAACTCAACTCGTGCTCCTACAGCATAAAAAAAAATCGCAATTTATTTTTCTTTCCTCCCTTTCTGCCAGAGCTGGGCCTTCACCTGTGGCCCTGAGCGAGGTGTTTGATGTTTAATGTCCTCAGCAGTGAGATATTAACAATCAAACCCTGTTTCTGTTGCTGTGGGTCGTGGTGTTGTGAGTCAGCCTGGACAGATGGCAGCACCTCAGAGTTGAACAATCTTCTAAAGAATTGTGGTCTCTGCTGGAAAAAATTACTTATTTTTCCAAACTGCTTTTCTGTAGTGAAATTTGCCAGCACTTGGTTTCCTGTTACAGAGGGATTAAAGTTATTGGGGGGGAAAAAAGAGGTTGAAATATGTTTGATTCTGTTGGGTGCAAGGAAATGTGTGAAGATGCAGATTTTCCCTACTCCTTGTGCAGTCAAGAATGAGTTGTTTTGTAACACGTGGACTTCTATACTTTTTAATTTTTTTTTCAGTCATTAACCTCTGGATATGTGCAGGGAACATTTGAAATGGCAAACAAGGATGAAAACAGGGAGAAGAACAGATATCCCAACATCCTGCCATGTAAGACATTCCCTTTTCTTTTAAATCAGACAACTAATTTGGCACTGAGCTGGTTGTAGTGTTTTTTGCTGAAAATATTTAATTAATAAGAATTTCACTGGTCATAAGTGCTTTTTTCATGTGCTGTATGTGCCCAACTTGCATGGTTTGGGAACTCTGTGCTTATCCAGACCTCCTGCATGCAAGGAAATAACATTTTTCAGGGTGATCCACATGCCAATGTGGTTGTTTCCTTTCAGATGACCATTCCAGAGTGATTTTGACCCAAATTGATGGAGTCCCATCCTCAGACTACATTAATGCCTCATATATAGATGTAAGTTGCCATGTGCCCACTGTAAGTTGCCAAAGTGCAGCCCTTGTGAATTAAATAACTATTTCTCTGCTGGCACATGTTGCCATTCTCTCTTTGAACTGCTGTGATGTTTATTTCCACAGGGCTATAAAGAAAAGAATAAATTCATAGCAGCACAAGGTAACTTGGTCTCATTTCTCTATTCTCTGCATGTTAGGGCTGGAAATCTTTAATTTTAGCCATGTTTTAAAGGTTATTTTCAGCTGCAGAAAGTGGCTGCCCCTGGATCCCTGGGAGTGTCCAAGGCCAGGTTGGATGGGGCTTGGAGCACCCTGGGCTGGTGGGAGGTGTCCCTGCCCATGGCAGGGGGTTGGAAGTAAATGATCTTTCAGGTCCCTTCCAACCCAAATCACCCTGTGATTCTGTGAATAATATTTCAAGGGTGGATATCTGTGCCAGAATGTAGATTTGAGTGCATATGGTTGTGTAAAAGAAAATATGGGAAGTTTTAAGTAATTGCAGAGCTGTGCAGGCTGCAGTGAGCCCAGCTCTGGGTGGGCACCCAGGACAGGGGGGTGGGATGTGCTGAGATCTGCTGGTCTCCATTCCCCCTCCTGAGCTTTGCTCTGTTCTCTCTGCAGGGCCGAAGCAAGAAACAGTCAATGACTTCTGGAGGATGATTTGGGAGCAGAAGTCAGCCGTCATTGTCATGTTAACCAACCTGAAGGAGAGGAAAGAGGTAAAGAGCTTGCACTTTGGGCTGTTTCCACATGCCCCAAAAGCACTGGTGGCTGCTCAGCCTCTGGCCAGCTGCATTTCTGACTACTTCCTCCCCTGGCCCCTCCAGCACAGCTGAGTTTCTGCTCAGAAATGTCGTTTTCATTTCTGAAATACAAATTTCTCTCAGTTGTTCTCAAGGAGGACATTCTGGTGGATGGCTGTGTCCTGCACAGCCCACAGGCAAAGGAAAGTTCTCCTGTTTTCCTCCAGCCTAAGGCTGCATTTGTGGGTGGATTCGGTTGGGAATGAAAATAAAAACTCTGTGCATATCCCTGAGTTCCAAAATTCTTCCTGGCACAAAACAATTAAAAATTAAAGCTGCTTCACCTGTTTTCCTCCAGCCTAAGGCTGCATTTGTGGGTGGATTTGGTTGGGAATGAAAATAAAAACTCTGTGCATATCCCTGAGTTCTAAAGTTCTTTCTGGCACAAAACATTTAAAAATTAAAGCTGCTTCACTGTGAGAGTGATGGTGTTCCCTCCTGTCCCCCCATCCCTCCTGCCTTATGTGGATGGGCATTCCTTGAGTCTGCATTTTCATACCCTGTTTTCAATTAACTCCCTTGTTTTACAAGTGACCAGCAGTGAAAGCAAACTCAATGTTACAAAACCCCCTGTGTGTTTTTGTGCAGGAAAAATGTCACCAGTACTGGCCTGACCAGGGGTGCTGGACTTATGGGAACATCCGTGTGTCCGTGGAGGATTGCATCGTGCTGGTGGACTACACCATCCGCAAGTTCTGCGTGCACTCGGTGAGCTCTGCCCTGCCATCCACGGAGAAAACTGAGGCAGCTTCCAAAAAAGCCAGCAAATTGGTTAAATAGGAAGCCAGGAAATTGGTTAAATAGCTTTGCAAAGTGACAAAGGGGTGGTACCTCTCCTAGGGTCTGCCCTGGTAACATCCAGATTGCAAGAGGTTCTGCTGGGCTTCTGTGACAAAGGGACACGTGAAGTCTTGTGACAGCCAGGAGGGAGCACAGGGGCAGGGACTTGACCTTTTTTATTTGGGACAAATGGTCCAGATGAATAAATGAGTGAATTTGGGTGTGTTTGGAGCAGGTATTGGCTGGTCAATGTCAGCCAGAATTACAGCTTGATTTTGGTGGTATCTCTGGAACAAGTTGAGGCTTTAGGTCCCACGAGAGGTGGTGGGGATGGCTCTGCTCTTGTCCCCAGCTCTGCTCTTGTCCCCAGCATGGGGCCTCACATGGGATCAGATCAGGGGAGGTTGCTGTGTTTCTAATGCAGTGACTGTGCAGTTCTGATTGAAGACAAGGACCATGTGGGCTGGTGAGAGGTGATAAACCATGTGCAGAACCCCATGGAGAGCTCAGGACCCCTAAAACCACTTTGGGGGTTTGGACTTGGGGTGATTATGGGGGTTGATGGTTGGACTGGATGATCCTCAAGGTCTCTTCCAACCCTGCTGATTCTGTGATTTAGTGAAACATGGATTTGCTCAGCATCAGTTCCACGTTCTGAGCTGAGCAGCAGCTCTGCTGGATTACCTGGAGATCACTTTGGTAGGACTAGGGATTGGTGGCAAAAGTGCAGGATGGGAAGGGAGGAGCAGCATGGAATGTTTTCCCTGCAAAGATGCATTCATGATATGTAGTAGTTTTACTTAGTGCTTGTATTTTACACACGGTGTAAACTTCTAATCCCTGAGTGAGCTCGAAGTGTTGCAGGAATTAAAATCCTAAATAAGCAGGGCAGTTTGTTTCTATATCTTGGCATGAAAACTGAGATGTCCAACAGTGTCTGTGTGTTCCTGCAGCTTCACGATGGTTGTAAAGCCCCAAGGCTTGTCACTCAGCTTCACTTCACCAGCTGGCCAGATTTTGGGGTGCCTTTCACACCTATTGGGATGCTGAAATTCCTGAAGAAAGTCAAAGCATTGAATCCTGCCCATGCTGGACCAATTGTGGTTCACTGTAGGTATGTATGTGCCCCTCGAGGGTATGTATTTACATATTTGTATTTATAGATAGATCTATTTCCATGTTTATATTAAAGGGTAATAATATGCTGAGGTTTTTGAGAGCACAGGATAAAAAACAACTTCAAAAGATCTGTCTTTGCTGTCACTTTAATACTCCAACAGGAGTTGGTGTTTTGTTGTTTGTGGGATTCCCAAATCCATGAGTGATATCCATTGTTTGGTATAAATATGTTCCTTGTCAGAAAAACAGACTCAGAGTACAAATTTGTGACCTTTGCCACTGAATGCTCCTCTGGGAATTCATCCCCCACTTCTCCCACAGTAAAATTGCAGTTGCCTCTGTAAATTAGCCATTAAATGCCTAAAAAGTTTGGAATAAAGACTCCATTCAAGAGATTTAAATGCTGCAATGTTAAAAATGTGCTGCATATGAATACAGAGCATATTCCCACTCGTGGGTCACACACACAGGGGTCCTGCTGTCAAAGGCTTGGGCTAAACTGTTGAAATCTTCTCTTAATGAAATGAAAACCAAACTCCAAATCAGTTTTAAGAGAATAATTGCAATCTCTATAGCAACTGTAAGCTCACAACTGAGCAAGAGGTGTCTTTTCAGGAGCAATTATCATAACAAGTTTAGAATGAAGAGAAAAGAAAAGCAGCTTTGTCTTCCTGGGTCTTGCTTTTAAGAGAAAAAAGGTTGTAGATTCATCCATTTGTCTCTTTTTATTTTCTTGCTTGTGTCAGACCTCTGAGAATACTCCCTGGAAATGTGTGCTAGTGAGGAAGAGGGGGTTTGTCCTGACCAAGCCACTGGTGGTGTCTGGTTTACATTCACTTTGTGCCTTGCTGGGATTCACCTCCTCTCCCAGGTGTCATAAATAAGAGGCTTGAAGAAAACCATTCCGTGGAAAAAGCAGATTTTAGTTGTCTCACAGTCTTTCCTTTGAGAAACCCACAATATTTTATAGCCCTCTGCTGGGTGTGGAGGTGCATTTTGAGCTCGAGCTTTATTTGGCACCAGCAGGAGATGCTGCACTTGGTTTAATGAGCAGAAGTAGAGACAAAAGAGAGGAAAATATCAGATATCTAAATTAAAATCTGCAGAGATTGAACTATAACAGGCCAGGAGAGCACAGGCTGAGCTGTGTCAGTGCTGGAGCTTGGGCAGTGCCTCAGCCTGGGTCAGAAATAAAGGAGGAGAGAGGTGACACTGAATTTCCTCTGGAGCTCAGGATGTGACACCATCGAATTGTTGGGAAAAGGAAAGGGAAGCCCATCAGGGGTGAGTAACCATCCATTTTTAGTGAGCTTGCAGAAAGGTCTTACCCAGCACTGTGACCAAAGAGCTCCGTGAGAATCTCGTGGAAGTGAATAAAGCACTAATGGAGTATTTGGAAATGAAGAAGTGAGAACAAGGGCAGGGGCGTGGCAGGGTTTGCTGCCAATCCTCTCGTTCCATAAGTTTTTAGGAATACATTTGTTCAGTGAGCAGAGGAATAGCTGAGTAAAGGATGCCCTGGAGGGGGTAAAGGATGGATGAAATCAGGGAAATCACAAGGCAAATGTCAAGGCTGGTGAAATTCCCAGCTTTAGCAGGAAGGTGCAAGGATGGAATTCAGAGCTGGTCTGAAGTGAGGGAATAAGGGTGTGTAAAAAGGGAAAATAAGGGTGTGTAAAAAGGGAAAATAAGGGTGTGTAAAAAGGGATTGTGGCTGGAAAGGGCAGGGAAGTGATGGAGAAACCCAGTGTGGGGCTCAGCAATGAGCAGAGAAGGGTCAGTGTGAGCTGGAGATGGGTGACCTGTGCTCAGAGATGGATCCCAGGATGTTTCAGAAGAGGGAAAAGTCTGTAAATAGGGAGTCAGCAGAGTAGGATGTGAGGGGGACTGGTGTGGTCAAACAGGAATGAAAGGAGTGGGAGCTGCCATGGGGGGGCCAGAGCTGGAGGGGCCAAGTGGGACCAGAGGGTGGGAGCACTGGATTGGGACTGGGAGGAGTGAGGACAGTCTGCCAAATGGATTATGAAGTCCAAAGGGGTTTGGAGGCAGAAGATTTTGGTAAAAATTTGGTGAAAGTCCCTGGTATTCTACAGGTCCACAGGTGTCCATCATCCCTCCAGCCCTCTGGAATAGCAGGGCCTGGGGGCTTTGATTTCCCACGGTGGCTGCTGCTAAAAGTGTGTGTGGACATAAGAATGGAGCTGTTTTACAAATACAGTGTTTTTTCCCTGCTGTAATCTAAACCCTAATGTTTCCTCGCTGAAACTGCTCCGTATTTTTGAGCGCCCTGGGGATCAGGAGGGACATTTTCCCCTGTTCCTGGAGGTGTTTGTGGCCATTCGAGCCGAGGAAACCAAGCGGAGGTTAAAGGCTTGCTATTCATGCCTAGCACAGGATGCCATGCCCTTTTCCTCTGGAAGGAAGAGCTGGAAGTCGCAGGAGTTGTGTCATTCCTGATGAGCGTGCTCCCTCTCGTGGCTCTGAAGGATATAAAACCCAAAAAGGGGTTTGGGATGGGAGGGCTGGGGAAGGTGGAACTAAAAATAGGGGGGGGAAATAATTAATTTTAGAGTGAATTATTATAGATGGTCAATCAGATTGTTTTTTCCCCAAAGGTGTTTTTAAATATAATTCTGGTGTCATCCGTCCTGGGCTGGGAAGAGGGGACTTTTTGTGTTTAAAAAAACAAACAAAAAATCACCTTTTTTTTAAAATTTCTTCTATACTTTATTTCTATTTTTTTGCTGTCATTGTTAAAACGAGAAACGAGAGTGTTTAGACTGAATATTAAGAAAACTTTCTTCACTGAAAGGGCTGTCAAACACTGGAATGGACTGCTCAGGGCAGGGGTGGATCCCCATCCCTGGAGGGATTCAAAAGCCCTGTGGATGTGACACTTGGGGACACGGGTCATTGGTGACCCTGACTGGGAGATGGTTGGACTCCATGATCTCAGAGGGCTTTTCCACCCTTACCCATCCCTGATTCCATGAGCTGTTGGATCTGCAGGGATCCTGTGTGAACAGAGGGTGTTGTGTGCTCTGTCCCCCCAGCGCCGGCGTGGGTCGCACGGGCACCTTCATCGTCATCGATGCCATCATAGACATGATGCACGCCGAGCACAAGGTGGACGTGTTCGACTTCGTGTCCAGGATCCGCAACCAGCGGCCTCAGATGGTCCAGACGGACGTGAGTGGGCTTTGATTGGCTCAGACTGCAGCTTCTCCTGGTCACAGAAGGAGGTGCTTCTGTGTTTGCACTCTAGTCTGTCCTGTGCTGCTGCACACCTCGATAAGACCAGGCTGGATGGAGTTTGGAGCAACCTGGGATAGTGGAAGGTGTCCCTGTCCATGGCAGGGGGTGGAACTGGATGATCTTTAAGCTCCCTTCCAGTCCAACCCATTCCAGGATTCCATGTGCTAGTTTAGGTTGGATCTTGGGAAGGAATCCTTCCCTGGGAGGGTGGGCAGGCCCTGGCACAGGTTGGGCAGAGAAGCTGTGGCTGCCCCTGGATCCCTGGAAGTGTCCAAGGCCAGGTTGGACAGGGTTTGGAGCACCCTGGGCTGGTGGGAGGTGTCCCTGCCCATGGCTGGGGTGGCACTGGATGGGCTTTGAGGTCCCTTCCAACCCAAACCATTCTAAAGCCCAGAATTCCTAGCTCCACTGCTGCTTTCTGTACCCTCACGTGCCCCTCTGTCCCTCCAGATGCAATACTCCTTCATCTACCAAGCCTTACTTGAGTACTACCTCTACGGGGACACGGAGCTCGACGTGTCATCCCTGGAAAAACACCTCCAGACATCCCACAATGCAGCCCCAAACCTGGTCAAATTAGGGCTGGAGGAAGAATTCAAAGTAAGTATGGAAGTCCTTTGGCACAGGCTTTCTAAAACTGAAGCCAAAGAGATGAGAGTGTCACCTTAAAGGTCCATAAGAGGGACGGAGTTGTTGTTCAGTGGTGGCTGTGAATGGTCCTGTGCAGGGGGTGAATGGCCCTTGCTGGACATCCTGTTCTGGGAATGCTCACTCAGAGCCCTGTTGTTGGACAGGCCTTTTCCTGGATGGTTTTCCTTTGTTTACAAAGGAAAAGTGGAGTGATTTTTTGGGGCTGCTCTGGAGGCCAGATCAGATAATGCTGGAAGAGGAAACTCTGTCTCGTTTGCATCTCAATGACATCGTTAACTCAGTGGCCACTGACAGGGAGAATTGCAGGGAATTTTGCTGAATGTCCAGACTGTCAGGACAGAAAAATCAACAAAAAAACCCTTTTCTGTTTATTGGAGAGCCCCAAATGCACAAAAACCCCACACTGACTATGTTTGGTCATTGTTAAAATACACGTTAGTTTCCCAAAGGAATAATATTATGACTTTGGCCATGCCAAAATATTTACTCTCCATAGAGGTCTAAAGTATTAAATGACATCCAAGTGTTACCTGGAGTTCATTGTCCTTTAAAGGATTAATTTAATCAGTAATTGGGAACTAGGAAGAGAAAATTATATAAAAATCAGGCTGGTTATAGAGCAATAAGTTCAAAAATCAACAATATTAGTCTGTCTGAGGGAAGGAAGCAAAGGAAAGCATCCAGCTTCCTGCTTTTTTCCAGAATCCCTAAGTTTTTGCTGTCCACAGCAGAGTGCAGAGAGCTCTGGGATGGCCCAGGAGCAAAGGGTAGAGTCATTTGGAACCAGTGGGAAAGTCCTGACATAAAGTCTCTTGGGCACAGAATTCCAGAGGAGCTGAGAAGTGATTTTTTGGAAGGTAGGGTTTCATTTTAGCACTTGTTGCCAGTACTGGAGGTTTTGCTGGACATAGAATGTGCTCCTGAAACACAGTGCATGGGAAATACAGGCTGAAAAATCTGCTTGCAGTTTGGAAAGGAAATTAATTTTAATTTCAAGTGGCTTTCTGTTGGAGAATTGCCAAAAACAGCTGTGTACCTGCTCACTTTTTGGGAAGTTCCAGCCCAGCAGAGGCAGTTTGTTGGTGTGTTTTCTTGTGGGGCTTAATCTATCCTATAAAATAATCACTGAGGCAAGAGCAGTGTTTGTGTTCTATATCCTGGGAATGCTGTCAGCATCAATTGACTAAATAATAAGGAATATTGGTCCTTTCATTAGCAAAAGCTTGGTTAGGTGGGATATTGGGAAGGAGTTGCTGGCTGGGAGGGTGGGCAGGGCCTGGCACAGGTTGGATGGAGAACCTGTGGCTGCCCCTGGATCCCTGGGAGTGTCCAAGGCCAGGTTGGAGTACCCTGAGCTAGTGGGAGGTGTCCCTGCCCATGGCAGGGGGCTGAAAATAAATGATCTTTCAGGTCCCTTCCAACCCCAACCAATCTGTGGTTCTGTGACTATTATTCTTCCTTAATTTTTGTAGGCAGAACAATGGAGTGACTTTTGTGACAAGTCGGTGTCCCCTTGCCTGTGTCACTGTTTTATACCCAACAAAGGCACTTTAAAATCCTCTGAGTGTGGGTATGGTGAGTGGGACCCACTTCCATCCCAAGGAGTTTCCATCCTTGTCTGTGTTTTGTTCCAGAAGTTAACAAACGTTCGGATCATGAAGGAGAACATGAGAACTGGGAACCTTCCAGCAAACATGAAGAAAGCAAGAGTCATCCAGATCATCCCGTGTAAGAGGCCACATTTGTCTCTGGAAACAAGTGCTGGAAACCCCTGGCTATCCCCAGGCTCTTGGGAGTACACACTGTCTGTATGTTGGCAACAGAACACTGCTTAGAAAATATATATATATATTTATATATCCTTATGTAAAGTGGAACACCTTTATAAAGCACCTGCACACAGTTTGATGAATTGGTTTTTACTTCACCAGTCTAAAATCTGGTGCAATCGGGTATTTTGAATTAAATCATTCCCAGTGTCACCTCTAACCCAACCTATTTTCTTTGCATGTCCTTTGTGAAATTCCAAAATTCCAGCACTGCAATGTCTGCACCAGAAAAGGAGCATTTCGGAGCAAAGATTTTGTGGGGTTTGTCCTTTTGTGAGCAGGTGGCAAAAGTGAGACCAGGCTTCTCTTTTTTTTTCAGATGATTTTAACAGAGTGATCCTGTCCATGAAAAGAGGGCAAGAATATACAGACTACATCAATGCTTCCTTCATAGATGTATGTATAAACCATCTCTGTGTGTGGCAGTTTCAAATCTGTTGTTTTCCTCTTGCTGATAAATCTTTTAAAGAGTCACAATCCACTTGGCTTGTGAAGAACATGAGCTTTTTTGCTTGGGTTTGGCTTATGGGAGTTTCCAAGTACATTTCTCATCTGGTGCTTTCAGTATCACTTTAAATGACTGTGTAACTTAAACATTCTCCTTGTTGTTAGACTTCTGAATGAAAGCTTGGATGAAAGGTTGACAAACAGGCAGGGAAACAAATCAGCTACACAGCTCCCATCCAGCTGTTCCATTATGTGCTTCAGGTTAACAGGTGTAAATATTGGCTCTTCTGAGCAGCAGAAACCCCAGTGTTTAGCTCAGGGAAAGGCTGGCAGGGTTTGAGAGCCAGGCATTACCTGGGCAGGCCTGAATTCATTCCAGAGCTGCCTCTGGGAACCTGGGCAACCCAGGACTGTGTCTTGGGTTTATTTTTATATGAGAATTAGTCATGTGTTCAGGCAGGAAAACCCCATTAGAGCACGAGGATTGTGGGAAGACTGGACGTGGCACTCTGTGCCATGGTCTAATGGGCATGGTGGCGTTGGGGCACAGGGTGGACTTGATGATCTCAGAGCTCTTTTCCAACCTAATTGAGTCTGTGAAATGAAACTATCATAGAATTGAGTTATGAGTTAATTGCAGAGAAAAGCCTGACAGCTGCTAAGTTACAGCCTCCTTGTGAAACCTTCTCACTTCCCTGTTCCTGCAGATTTTCAGCCCTCCAGCCATGATTGTGACAATTCAAGGCAGGGTTTGAATTGGGCAGATTTTTTTAGAATCACAGAATCCTTTAGCTTGGAAAAGCCCTCTGAGATCGAGCCCAAGTGAGCTCTTAGCACTGCCCAGGCCACCACTGACCCATGTCCCCAAGTGCCACATCCATGTGGCTTTTAAACCCCTCCAGGGATAGGGACTCCACCACTGCCTTTTGAGGAAATTTTCCCCAATATCCACTCTAAACCTCCCCTGGCACAACTGGAGGCTGTTTGCTCTCCTGCTGTCCCTTGTCCCCTGGGAGAAGCCCCCCTTTGAGCTGTGACCTCCCTCTGCCACCGGCTCTGTCCCCACGTGTGACCCCCACGTGTCTCCCCGCAGGGCTATCGCCAGAAGGATTATTTCATTGCCACCCAGGGGCCACTGCCACACACCGTGGAGGATTTCTGGAGGATGGTGTGGGAGTGGAAGTGCCACACCATCGTGATGCTCACAGAGGTCCAGGAGAGGGAGCAGGTACGTGTGCTGTGTCCCACAGCAAATTAATATGGCCATTAATATTAGATAAATTTATTGTTGCCTCCAAATTTCAGCAATACAAGACTTCTTTTTGTTGCCTTTCCTAAAACGAGCTCTCTTCGCTCTTTGGTGTGGGTCAGTGTTGCTGCTTGGGCTTGAATTGTCAGAAAACCCACCAAGACTACCAAATATTGTAGTTTTGAGAAGCCTGCAGTTCTGAGGGATACCTGACATGGAATGGTGGTTTGGGATGTGGCAACAAGCTGGACAAAGCTTTTATATAAACTTTCCTCCCAGTGTAAGATCCAGTGGCTCTTTCTGAGCCTCTCCTTGTACATCTTTAATTAATGAAGGGATTCCTGCGTGTCCATGTGCTGCAGATTGGACATCCCAGGTTCAACCAGGGCGTTCTAGTGCTGGGAAATCCTTTTTTGGCTGGGTTTGGGAGGTTTTTGACAACACTGCATTGCTTTCAGGAGTTCCATATGTTATTGCCCTCTGTTTTAAAGCAGTATTTTCCACGTGTGCCTCCCAAGCCCTTTTCATCCTAAAGGTTTATTTTACAGAAGTATTTTCTTATTGTGCTCTCAGTTATTAGTGCTTGGGGTGCAAACTGTTTAGAACACATTCATCACCCCCTCTATCAGAGATATATCACGACACCATGGATCACTGGGGAAAAAAGCCTCAAGGAATGTTTCCCATCCTCTGGATTTTGCAGGAAAAATGCTGCCAGTACTGGCCATCGGAGGGCTCTGTGACTCACGGAGAGATCACGGTGGAGATTAAGAGTGACAACCTCTTGGATGCCATCAGTGTGAGGGACTTCCTAGTTACATACAGCCAGGTATTTCATCCTTTGAAATCCCACGGTGTTGCTTTTCCACAAATCTGGTTTTGCATCTTAAATTTGGGGGATTTTTATCTGAACCTAAATGTGGTTAATCACTGAGAGGAAATTTAAATGAAACATTTGTGCTTAAAGCTGAAAGTTCTGGTCAGTAAAGGAGGTGGTTGAGCAAGGTGGGGGGTGGATTTTGGGGATTTTTAGACTGCTTTTTTGGTGGTTAATTCCTAGATTTTTTGCTGTCTTCCACATACCTATAAAAGAGAATTAGACTGCAGATTTTTCATAGACTCACAGACTGGTTTGGGTTGGAAGGGACCTTAAAACTCATCCCATGGGCAGGGACACCTTCCTCTAGCCCAGCTTGCTCCAAGCCCCCGTCCAACCTGGCTTTTCCAGGGCTGGGGCAGCCACAGCTTGTCTGGGCAATGTGTGTGTGCTTTTACTGTGCTTTTAGTCCAGGCAATAAACTCCCAATAATTGTGGAGTTTCAAAGCAGCAGGAGGTGCTGTGCAAAGCTGAGTCCACGATTTGGGTTGTTTCAGCAGCACTTTGCATTTGGCCCGAGCATAAGGAGAGTTTTCACCTGTTGCCACTCAGGATGAACAATCTCTCAGGGCATCCTCAGTCCCACGCAGATCACACAGGTCTGCAAATCAAAATGAGAATTTATCAGCAGAGTGGTTGGGGGATTTAGGAAACAACCAGGATGGAATATTGGGGTTGGAAATGAGATCATCAACCTATCAAGGTCCACAATGTCTTTAATGTATTCTGGCCCAGGTTGCAGTGCAGAATTCAGATGTTCAGGGTGAGGAGGGTGTTCCCTCTCAAATAACATCTGGCTCAAGGTGGTGTTTTGCTGCCCCCAGGGGACCCAGGAGAAGCAGAGCAGGCTGGTGCGGCAGTTCCACTTCCACGGGTGGCCGGAGATCGGGATTCCCGCCGAGGGCAAGGGCATGATCGACCTCATTGCGGCCGTGCAGAAGCAGCAGCAGCAGACGGGGAACCACCCCATCACCGTGCACTGCAGGGGAGCCCCCCGGGCAGGGATGGGCACTGCCAGGGGGTGGGATGTTCTGTACGCCCCCAGGGTCTGTCCAGGGAACCGCCCCATCACCGTGCACTGCAGGGGAGCCCCCCGGGCAGGGATGGGCACTGCCAGGGGGTGGGATGTTCTGTACGCCCCCAGGGTCTGTCCAGGGAACCGCCCCATCACCGTGCACTGCAGGGGAGCCCCCCGGGCAGGGATGGGCACTGCCAGGGGGTGGGATGTTCTGTACGCCCCCAGGGTCTGTCCAGGGAACCGCCCCATCACCGTGCACTGCAGGGGAGCCCCCCGGGCAGGGATGGGCACTGCCAGGGGGTGGGATGTTCTGTACGCCCCCAGGGTCTGTCCAGGGAACCGCCCCATCACCGTGCACTGCAGGGGAGCCCCCCGGGCAGGGATGGGCACTGCCATGGGGTGGGGTGGGATGTTCTGTACGACCCCAGGGTCTGTCCAGGGAACCACCCCATCACCGTGCACTGCAGGTGAGCCCCCCGGGCAGGGATGGGCACTGCCATGGGGTGGGGTGGGATGTGCAACCCCAGGGTCTGTCCAGGGAACTGCCCCATCACCGTGCACTGCAGGTGAGCCCCCCGGGCAGGGATGGGCACTGCCATGGGGTGGGGTGGGATGTTCTGTACGACCCCAGGGTCTGTCCAGGGAACCACCCCATCACCGTGCACTGCAGGTGAGCCCCCCGGGCAGGGATGGGCACTGCCATGGGGTGGGGTGGGATGTGCAACCCCAGGGTCTGTCCAGGGAACCACCCCATCACCGTGCACTGCAGGTGAGCCCCCCGGGCAGGGATGGGCACTGCCAGGGGGTGGGATGTTCGGTGCCACCCCAGGGTCTGTCCAGGGGGTGCTGCTGGGCTTTACAGGAACCAGCACAGGAGAAATCCCTCCTGTAAGCTCGAGGCAAAGCGTGCCCCTGTCCTCGGGAGCAGAGAGAAATAATATATTAATGTGAATAATTAATGCCGATGGGAAGCTTGGGTATGCTTTGGTATATTATAACAGGAATATGTGTCTGTGCTGTGTCAGATTTTCAATTCTTATTTCTTTGGGGTTTTTTAATTGTACGTTTTTATTGCAGTGTCTTTTTTTTTTTGCTTTTTAAAAGGTAAAACTTGTGCTTTTTGTCTGCTTGTTGTTTTTCTCACATGGTATTTTGGAGTGTGGGGTTTTTATCAATCTTTAAATGTGTCTTTGCTCTTGCTGTACCAGATCGACTGATTTAGAACCAGAAAATAGCAGCAAAACCATATTCTGCCTTTTCCTCGTTCAGAAATCACACTTTGCTTTTATTTTTCTTGTTTTAATTTTATAAATCAATAAAGCTTGTTCTGTTTCCTGGTCAAGACAAAGTCAAGCTGACAGTTCACAGAGTCAGGAGGGTTTCAGAGCCCTAAAAACCTCAACATAAAAAATCTCGTTTTCTCTCTAATTGCCCCCAAAATTGATTATTTAATTTGTTCTAAATTCTGGCCTTTCAGATCTTTGGAGGTTTTTTTGACTGTCTCCAGTCACCTGTATTTTCAAATACAGCAAAGGAGTCCTGGGAGCTTGAGCCAGGACTTGGATTTGTTGGTTTTAATAATTTGCTTGCATTTCTCCTAAATTTTTTTTTAAAATCCACTGCAATCGTTTTGAAATGGATTAAAAAGAAAACAAAGCCAAACTCACTTGATATATTGAGGCTTTTTTAATATTGAAATTTCTCTCCTGTCCCTGCTTGGAAAGCCTGTACCTCCCAGCTTTTGATTTACCTGGATTTCTCTGTGAAGTCACACCTGAGTCTTCAAATATCAATTAATGTAATTTTATTAATGACTAAACACCTTTCAAGCCTCAGTCTGATTTTTCAGAGTGGTCTCATGACCTTGAGAAAAGTCTGTTTGCTTTTCCAGCTATCTAAGAAACTGCTAAAAAAGGATCATTTTCAAGGAGAATCAAATGTTTTGGACTGAGTTGCCAACAGAGTTTAAAGCAAATCTGTTGTTAGTCCTCGCTCCCTTCTCTTCCAGTGTGTGTCTGCAGCTGCCTCTCATGAACTAGAAAAGAGTTCTGTGCTATTTAGAGGCCACTTATTTCTGAGTTTTGCCCACTCTTTGCCCCTTCTGAGTATCCTTTGCCTTTGAACTTTCTGTCTCAGGAAATGAAGTTTCAGGCAAATTTAAAATTATCTTTCTTAACTTCATTTACTCTAAAGGGAGGTGCAGAAAGAGAAGTGAGCATGCAAAGTTTAGTGCTGTGTCTCCATGAGACAATGACTATTTTCTCCTGCACTTCAAAGGCCTCCATAGTAAAAATTCTCCAATTAATTAAAATACCTGAATTTGTATGGGCTGTAAGGATTTGCTAAAAGCAGGTTTGCAGAGGGAAGGAGGAGAGTGAGCCCAGCACAAGGGGATGCACCTGTTTTACACAGGCAGGGAGACAGAGCAAGGGGGGATGGTTTTAAACTGGAAAACAGGGATTTAGATGGGATATTGGGAAGGAATTGGTGGTTGGGAGGGTGGGCAGGCCCTGGCACAAGCTGGGCAGAGAAGCTGTGGCTGCCCCTGGATCCCTGGGAGTGTCCAAGGCCAGGCTGGAATAACCTAAACCAGTGGAAGGTGTCCCTGCCCATGGCAGGGAGTGCAATTGGATAATCTTTCAGGTCCCTTCCAGCCCAAGCCATTCCATGATTTTGTGATCCTACGAATTAATAAAATCCTTACATTTGGACAGGACATTTTCCATCCAACTGCTTGGGAGTAACACAACAACAGTACTAGCAATTCTTTTCCATCTGCCACCATAGAGAGGCACAAATCCCTGTGTCCCTGTTATTCCTCTCTCACAATTTTTCTCCCAGTGTATGTCATGCAAACATGTTTCCCTTGCAGTGCTGGTGCAGGGAGAACAGGGACCTTCATAGCACTGAGCAACATCCTGGAACGAGTGAAGGCTGAAGGGCTCTTGGATGTGTTTCAAGCTGTGAAGAGCTTAAGACTGCAAAGGCCACACATGGTGCAAACACTGGTAGGATGTTTAAAAACCAGGGGCTCTGCAAGGAGGGCTGCTTGGAAATATTCTTGGGGGAGGAGAACAAAGGGGTTTTTTTGCAGGCTGACATAAATTATGCATGATGGCTGTGAATGTGCAAGGCACTACAAAAAATCTGGGCTTTTACGGGTGTTTTCTTATATTATTTCTTAAAATGCAACTTGGTTAAATATCTTATGTCTTTTGGGAACTTGAGGCAGTTAAACCTAAATCTTTAGTGTTGCAAATGACAAAATAGGTAATGAAATGAATGTCTTTTAAGCTGTTTCTGAGTTGTTCTTTCTTAACTTGATGTGTCTGGGCATAAATTGGCTCACAGTTGGCCACTGGAAGGTAAGAACATGGAATCATGGAATGGTTTGGGTTGGAAGGGACCCTAAAGATCATCTCATTCCACCCCTGCCATGAGCAGGGATACCTTCCACCATCCCAGGTTGCTCCAAGCCCTGTCCAACCTGGCCTTGGACACTCCAGGGATGGGGAGTTCCCTGGAAATGTCTCTGACTTGTTTAAAACCTTTTTAAAGTCTTCCTTAAAGTCATTTACAAACTCATATGTGAAACTTAGTTCATATGCTTTCCCCTACTGAATAAACATTAACAAGCTTTTTTGAGAGCTTTTATATTTTGAAAGCCTACAGAAGTCCTGATACTTTGTATTTTTATAGCAGCTTCCATTCAGCACCTTGAAACTGCTTTAGAAACCATTAGGTCAACCTCCCTTTCCAGGTGGATGGGAAGAAAGGAGCTATAGAAGTGGAATTGGATTATCCACAGTCATGCTGAGAAAGGGCTGAAATGCCTTTTCTGGGGTCTGGCTCTGGGATTTAATTCTGTCAGTTGAGGGTGTAATTGGCACTGCTATTCCCAGCCAGTTCTGTTTGGTATCAGAGTTGTTACGGATCTGGTGATCCAGCAGATGATGTGGAAGGTGGATCAGCAAGCTGGAAAAGCAGGATGGGTCCCCTCTGGATAAGAGACAGGCTGGGAGAGCTGGGGGGGCTCACCTGGAGAAGGGAGGGGTCAAGGGAAACCTGAGAGCCCCTTGCAGTGCCTAAAGGGGCTCCAGGAGAGCTGGAGAGGGACTGGGGACAAGGCCTGGAGGGACAGGACACAGGGAATGGTTTCCCAGTGCCAGAGGGCAGGGCTGGATGGGATATTGGGAAGGAATTCCTGGTTGGGAGGGTGGGCAGGCCCTGGCACAGGTTGGGCAGAGAAGCTGTGGCTGCCCCTGGATCCCTGGAAGTGTCCAAGGCCAGGTTGGACGGGGCTTGGAGCACCCTGGGCTGGTGGGAGGTGTCCCTGCCCAGGGCAGGGGTGGAGCAGGATGGGCTTTGAGGTCTCTCCCAAACCATTCTGGGATTGTGATTCCATGATTGTCTGGGGATGCTCAGGAGCAGTTTCCTGCTGCAGCAGCAGGTCCCAGGAGCTGCTGGATTGCAGTGAGAAGCCAGGGCTAAGGATGGATTTAGTCTAAAAAGCATCACCTGGAAAGCTGAACGAAATAATTTTAACTGGAGAGTTAAATCAGAGTTAATCAGTCTGTATTTGACAACAGAGTGTCCCAGCATTGTTTTTATTCATACTAATAAATAGATAAATAGAAATCAGAACAGACCAGTCCTCAGCTACTGGTCCCAGCTGGAATATGTTGCATTTATCACTGGGACTTGCTGAAGTCTGATTTTCTCAATGTAATCGGGTGACACAATAATTGTGACCTGTTTTTCTTGTTTTTCAGGAACAGTATGAATTCTGCTACAGAGTGGTACAAGATTTCATCGACATATTTTCTGATTATGCTAATTTCAAATGAGAATTCTGCCTTATTTTTTAATTTGTCTGTATAAAGGGTTGTATATTCTGTTAATTTATTCCATGTCATTTTGATTGTTGAGTTTACTGTAAATACAATGTCGTGTCTGCTCTTAAAAGTTGCATTTGCTGTACAAAGTTCTTTCTTAAATATAAATATCTTCTAAAGCGAAGTATAATGTTCCTATACTGTATAGAATGTAAGATGGGATAGAAGCTTTTATTCTAAATAACAGGAAATTAATTCTTGAGGGTCTATTTCTTTGAGTTTTGCCACTTATAAATATTTATCAGGAATGTTATTGCCCAGTTCTTGAAGTTTTTGACAGGTGATTTACACTTCATGCTGAAAAAAGCCAATTCTGGTCCATCTGTTTAAACGTGTTTTGGCCATAAATTTCTCTTCACCGTGGAAATAGTTATTTATTTTTAAAGGCTGTTTTTAGAGGCCTCCAGGTTGATGGCAGTTTGATTTTGAGTCTTACTGTCCATAAAGTACTCGACAGAATAATCAGGAATATTGGTAAAAATTTGAAAAAAACCAAAACATTTTACTAACAGTTTAATGCCAGAAACATTAAGGGTTGTAGCAAAAAGCTCCTCTAAGTTCTTACCTTCCCATATTATCCAAAAAGGACGGTTTTGTTCCTCCCAAGGGGGTGTGTGGTTGTGTACAGAGATATATTTTTAATGAAAATACTACTGATAATAGAATTGGTGAAATAAAATTGCAAAGTCTTTATTGCAGCCCCAAACAGGAGGTTTGAGGCTTAGAAAACCCAAAAATCCCAGGGTATCCGAATGTTGAATATTAAAAAGTGACTCTTTCCCCCTCTTTCCAAAGCACCTATGACTTAATGAGCACAAAGGAGGTGAATCTGTACTTAATTATATAATTAATATGCAATAGTTCTGTCTTGTCCAGTTGGGCTTTTTCGATGCAAACATAAAAATTATTAAATGAAGCAGCTTCCACTGAGCATTTCCCTGCTGCTCTTGCACTATTTTATCCCATTTCTGATAAAAATCATGTTGTACCAATGCAAGGGAATGAGAAAGGTGTCCCCACCTCTCCTTCCATGCCATCCTGGCTGGAAAAGCTGCAAGTTAGGAATTTCCAAGCTATTCCCACACGGCTTCTTGTCTTCCCATCGATGCACTTCTGTATTTATTTGTACAGTGGATTATGCACTTCAAAAAAGAGATTGTTTAAAGACTAAACCTTTGTTGTGAGTCTCTATGAGAAGATACACTCAAGCCACAGTGTTGAGTAACGAAAATGAGCTTCTGAGGAGGTTGACTTTTGCTGCTGCATGCTGAAATTCCGTCAAAATTTAGAAAAGCCACCAAATAAATTCCGTGTGGACACAGTGGGGGGTTCAGAATGATCCTTTGGAGCACAGGGAGACTCAGAGAGGTGAAATGAGGATGGAGGATAATGCGAAGGAATTCCCATTTTCTGACCCTGGTGTCAGCATCTTTCTGGGTATTTGGCCTGCATTTGGATCATAATTTTGGGTAAAAGCCTGGATTGAGGGTTGTCTCAGTGCAGCAGTGATGTGGTGTGATGTTGCTGGCGTCCCACAGCAACAGGAGCTGCAGCACAACTCCAGCTGCCACGGGGTTACTACAAGGGCACTCTGTGCTTACAACCAGTAGTAGGATGGAGCGAAGCCAAACCATCAAATCCTCAGTGGCTACTGGGATTTGAGTTGAGAGAGAAAAATACCTGAAATCTCTTTCAGGAGTCTTGAGTAAACACCATAATGACTTTAGTGTCGTTTGGACAGCTTTGCTCCCCAGTCCTTGTGTCCAGCCTGGTCCCTGGGGAGCTGCGTCCTGGTGGACAGGAATTCCCCTTAAGTTTCCTTTCGTTGCATGGAATGACTTTCAAAGGCCAGCTAGGTGGGTTGGAAGTTGCCCATTCTGCTCTGTCTGTGGTTTTGGTCACTGTGTGACTTGACTTGTTGATGTGTTCGGTTGGTTCCAGTTCTCCTCAGCATTTAAGCTTTCCAACATCTCTAGTCCCCAGTCCCGGGGGGTTCCGTGGGTTCCTGGAGTGATCCCTTAAGTGCTTTGCTGAATTGGGCCTTAATGAAGAATGCATATTGTAATTACCAGTGTTTTTTAGGCTATTTTTATGTATCAGTTTTTTAAACTTTGAAAACAAGCCTGACCACCCGTGTTCGGTATTTTGAAATGCTTTCATTTTCCCCTGTCCCATTTTTCCATGTAAAGTTACGGAAACTTTTCTGTATAACCAAAATGTATTTAATTTGTCAAATCTTTATAATATATGGATGTATTATACAGTTTCAGCTCTTCTTATTTTCTTTTATTACGTTTCTAATTTGATCTCGCTGTGTTTTTAATGCCGGTGAATGTTGCCGAATTATTTGTACATGCAAATCCCAGGATCTAATACATTCCGATGCAAGAACAAAGCTTCCTTTTTATTCTCCAACTGCACCCCTTCCTTTAAATCTTTGAATTTCATTCCTGTGCTGTGTGTTCATTTGAATTAAGTTTTCTGAAAGGGTTGAAATCCATTATGTAGATAAGTCACTTTTCAGTGCTGTCTGGGGGGAATATTCCCATTTGTGTCTGAACATGGTGCAATATACAGGGTGTAGAAACTCATGGCAACAGCTGCAATCCAGGCCTTCCAAACTCGATGGATGAGCAGGATCTGGCACTGCAGAGCTTTGACATGTCTTTTAAATACAGTGAAGTAATACTGGGGGAAATTATGGGGTCCAGCGTTGTTACGGATCCAGCTAAACTTTCGGGTGTGAACAGCAATTTCTTCCTTCATTTCCACGAGCTTTATATTGGACATTGGGGTAAAAATAACCAGGAAGGCCCCAGTGTTGGAAGAGGGTGTGTAAACCAGGAGTAAGTGTGCTCAGAGATTACAATCCTGATGTCCACCTTTCTGGGTCAAGTGGTGACCTTGCTGGTGGTGCTGGTGGTCATGACCTTGGAGGTATTTTTCACACTTAACAATTCTGTGCTTTGAACTTGCCATGACATAGAAAAGCTATTAATTCTTTTTTACTAATTCCAGATGATAAAATGTTTTGTGTGACTGGGTCTTGTACTTTTAGCAGCTCTCAGGGTGCACGGCTTGAAGGTGACTTTTGTGAGGACAGACAGATGCCTTGGTGTGGTTTAAGAAAACAGAAGAATTTCAACCATTAATCAGTTATTTATTAATAATTGGTTAATATAAGTATTGATAATTGAAATTATTGATTACTACAATCTGCACAATTTCTACAGTGAACATGTGGATGTTCTTATACTGCACTGATGATGAAGTGTTTTTTCCTACTCTAAACATTACAAAGAAATACCATAAAGACCTCGTGCTTCTTTAACCTGTGATGAAGATGGTTCTGGGTTTAGAAACTCAGCTTTTGTGAAAAAAAAACACATGTAACTGCAAACTGTTCATGGAATGTATTTATTTTAGTGGGTTATTTAAACACTCTAAGCCAAGGCAGATCAAAGCCATGTTTGCTCTGTGCAGGGCAGATATGCCAAGTCTAAGCAATGTTTTGCCTAATGCAGGGACTGTTCAATGCAGAAATTGTTCAGCGGAGAATTTTTCAAGCAATTGAACTGCACTGTGAGTGTTCTTCATCTGAGGTATTAAAGGATTAGGCTGTAATTTAAATGCTTCCATAAGAGCTTTGTTCTAATGACTTTCATACCTTTTTTGTGCTACTTGCACAGAAGAGGGGAATTACTGGGTTAGTAATCAAGTTGAGACTTTGCCAAGGAAGTTCTTTTCACAAATAATAATTTTCTTCTTTCACCTGTTTCCATTGCATAAGAAATTGTTCCAGGATTTTCCTCAATATCACACTCAAACTGTCCATGGAACAGAAGATCTAAGCTGTGCCCCTTGCCAATCGGGGGACACAAAGAAAGGAAAACTCTCCCAATCAGGGAGAGTTTGAGATGGAATTACTGAGCACAGTATTGTCTAGTTGAGATTTTTATCATTTCCCTTCCAAAGCCTGAAGGGAGCCCACAAGAAACATGGAGAGAGACTATTTATGGGAGCCTGGAGGGACAGGACGCAGGGAATGGCTTCCCACTGCCAGAGGACAGGGAGAGATGGGATATTGGGAAGGAACTGTTCCCTGTGAAGGTGGGCAGGCCCTGGCACAGGTTGGGCAGAGAAGCTGTGGCTGCCCCTGGATCCCTGGGAGTGTCCAAGGCCAGGTTGGACGGGGCTTGGAGCAACCTGGGCTGGTGGGAGGTGTCCCTGCCCATGGCAGGGGGTGGGATGGGATGTGCTTTAAGGTCCCTCCCAACCCAAACCATTCCAGGATTCTGTGGATGAAGTAGAAGCTGTTTCCAGGGAAGCAGCAGCTGGAGTAGCTTTCCTGCCTTGTTTGTGACTCATGTAAGGTGTGCACTCTGTACTTGAACAGAGCTTGATTTCATTTGCTGAATGCAATGGAATGTTGGCCCAGTCATACAAAACAAATGTACAAATTGCTGACTCAGAAGTGCAAAAGGACTGGTTGGGTGGTGCAAAACCCCCTTTAGCATTAAAAGTCATCTGTTGAATCTGATGGCAAAACTTTCTGGATTAAGGATTTTGTTCCCAGATCAGGCACCTGGTGGGACTCTTGGGGTGTGCTGGGCAGGGCCAGGAGCTGCACTTGACGATCTTTTATAACTGGCAAGTCTTACACAGACCCAGAACGTGCCCAGTCCCAGGTATGGAGTACAAAGTATTAATTCACATTTAAAGCTCACATATTTCACCATGATATCATGTCATTTGCTCCCCAGTCATCTTTCCTGGCTTTGAAGGCTTTCTGTGCCTATTGGAAAGCTGCTTTTCAAGATGAACATCTGTATTTCAGATCTACAGTTAAAAAGCAGTGGTAGTACAAATCTGTGAGAGATAATCTTCACTCAGTGCTTCCCAGCCACCTGTTCAGACACTTGAACTGACAGGGATCTTCAGAGAGAGAATTAAGATGCTGATTTTAAAGCAGATTCAAGCACTGATTTAAAATAAACTGGTTTTCTCTCTGTTTTTGACAGTTTTACCTCAGCATGTATTCGGGTGTATTTGTCAGCTTGTACTCCTCCTAAACTAAATGTTCCCAAATTAACCCAACTGCAAATTTAAACCTTGAAGAGAATGCCTTTTATTTCCCCCCCTCCTGTAAATCTACTTTGGCAAATATTTGTACAGATGCTGTTTCAGGGAGTGCTGCTGCTCCCGGAGACAGATTTAAAGCCAGGCTTAAAACCCTGCCCATAATTTGTGTTTCCCTGTAAGTAGTGCTGTGTTTGCAGGGACATTTCTCCCAAAGGCTGTGACAAGGCTCTGTGCAGTAAGTGCACTAATAAATCACTGTAATCACGTCAGAATATACAATTATTGGCATTGTGCAGATATATTTATTTATTTATTTTTGTTTGGCCACATGTGGGCTGGGAGAGAGTGTAATAAATTCAGATTTCAAAGAGTTTTACTGGTATATACTGTTTGGTTTAGGTACTTCATTCAGGAATAGCTGCACTTGTAAAGAACTCCAGGAAGGTTCTGACTTTAATATCTGTTTATTAGCAATTATCCCCAATTAGTTTTCCAATAGAATCCTGATTTTTGAATGTTTTATATCTACATTAGAGATTGACCACTAGAATAAAGTTATCGTGAAAAGCTGAAATAGAACAACAATTTTTCCTGACTTAATATGCTGAACTAAATGAAAAGCCCTCCAAAGCTTACAAAAATAGTACAGACACAGGTTCAGGCACAGATACAGGTAGAGGTTTATGTATGGGTTTATGCACAGATTCAGCTTTAGGTACAATGCAGGTTCAAGTACAGATGCAGGTAGAGGTTTAAGTATGGGTTTATGCACAGATTCAAATATAAGTACCAATTCAGGTATAGGTAGGGATTCAGGTAGAGGTTCACATAGAGGTTTATGCACAGATTCAGGTATAGGTACAGATACAGGTTCAGGCACAGACAGCAGTTCTTGCATAGGTTCATTCCCAGGTGTAGGCACAGAAACCCTCATGGTTCCCTCACAGGTTTATGAACAGTTTTATGCACAGTTCCCTCACAGGTTTATACACAGCTCCCTCACAGGTTTATTCATAATTCCCCCACAATTCCCTCACAGTTCCCTCACAGGTTTATTCACAATTCCCTCAGAGGTTTATGCACAGTTCCCACACAGGTTTCTTCACAATCCCCCCACACTTCCCTCACAGGTTTATGCACAATTCCCCCACACTTCCGTCACAAGTTTAGTCACGGTACCCCCACAGTTCCCTCACGGTTCCCGCACAGGTTTATGCACAGGTTAATTCGCAGTTCCCTCCCAGTTCCCGCACAGTTTTATGCACAGTTCCCTNAGGGATTCAGGTAGAGGTTCACATAGAGGTTTATGCACAGATTCAGGTATAGGTACAGATACAGGTTCAGGCACAGACAGCAGTTCTTGCATAGGTTCATTCCCAGGTGTAGGCACAGAAACCCTCATGGTTCCCTCACAGGTTTATGAACAGTTTTATGCACAGTTCCCTCACAGGTTTATACACAGCTCCCTCACAGGTTTATTCATAATTCCCCCACAATTCCCTCACAGTTCCCTCACAGGTTTATTCACAATTCCCTCAGAGGTTTATGCACAGTTCCCACACAGGTTTCTTCACAATCCCCCCACAATTCCCTCACAGGTTTATTTACAATTCCCTCACAGTTCCCTCACGGTTTCCGCACCGGTTTATGCACAGTTCCCTCACAGGTTTATTCGCAGTTCCCTCACAGGTTTATTTACAATTCCCTCACACTTCCCTCACAGGTTTATTCACACTTCCCACCCAGCTCCCTCCCGGTTCCTGCACAGGTTTATGCACAGGTTTATTCGCAGCTTCCTCACAGGTTTATTCACACTTCCCCCTCCATTTCCCTCCCAGTTCCCTCACGGTCCCCTCTCCCCCTCAGGCTCCGCCCCCCGAGGCGGGAGCGGCTCGCGGGGTGGGCGGGGCCCCGTTTGAACTCAAACCGCCTCCGCCGCTCCCCATTGGCTCCGCCGCGCGTCGCGCGCCGCCCCTCCCACCAATCAGGGGCCGCCGCGCTCCTTTTCAAACTGTAACGGCCGGCTCGGTGCTTTCGTTTCTCCTTCCGCCGAGTGGGGCACCGGGAGAGCCAAAAGAGTCCCGGCCTCCCGGTGCCGCCGGTCGCGGCCTGGCGCGGTCCCTCGGCCACGGCGGCCGCCGGCAGGTGAGACCGGCGGNGTCTGGGGGTGCAGGGCCTATAAAGGGTGCTGTCTGGGGGTGCAGGGCCTATAAAGGGGGCTATGGGTGCAGGAGACCCAATGTTGGTACAGCTAAAGGGCGCTCCTGAGGGTGTTTTTGTTCAGGTTTGCCCCAAGTCGGGGGCTTGTTGTCAACAAGTGTTTTATCCGAGCAAAAAGTTCCGGCATGGTGTGTCTTTAACTGCATTGAATTCCTTTGCTGCTTTCAAGTAGAGTATTTCTCCATAAGGTCGCTTGTGCTGCGTGACACTCTGTAATCTCGCAATAATGCAGGTTATGGGAGGGTATATGGAAAGTGTATGTGGTTGTGCAGACGGGTTTTCCTGTCAGGCAAACTCTTGGTCCTGCTGTCGGGACATGTGCACTTGGCTGCCTCGGCTCTATCGCGACATAGTTCAGCACCACCCGACGTTCCAGCCTTCCCAGCTGTCCCTGCAGGTGTTCCAGGGCGGCAATGTCACTAATTCCTTCCTTTTTGGGGGATACAAGTATAGCCAGTTGGTCTTTGCTTGTTTTAAAATCAAGTTAAGAATTTGCGTGGAGGTGAGAGCCTGAAATATTTAGATTTAGGTGAGGAGGAGTGACTTTTTAGGTTGTTCATGCAACAAAAGACAGGCTGTGTTGCCCCTGAACCTTTTCAAAGGCCCTGATGGGAAGGAAATACTTCTGGNTGGTGTGTCTTTAACTGCATTGAATTCCTTTACTGCTTTCAAGTAGAGTATTTTTCCATAAGGTCGCTTGTGCTGCGTGACACTCTGGTATTTCGCAATAATGCAGGGTATATGGAAAATGTATGTGGTTGTGCAAACGGGTTTTCCTGTCAGGCAAACTCTTGGTCCTGCTGTCGGGACATGTGCACTTGGCTGCCTCGGCTCTATCGCGACATAGTTCAGCACCACCCGACGTTCCAGCCTTCCCAGCTGTCCCTGCAGGTGTTCCAGGGCGGCAATGTCACTAATTCCTTCCTTTTTGGGGGATACAAGTATAGCCAGTTGGTCTTTGCTTGTTTTAAAATCAAGTTAAGAATTTGCGTGGAGGTGAGAGCCTGAAATATTTAGATTTAGGTGAGGAGGAGTGACTTTTTAGGTTGTTCATGCAACAAAAGACAGGCTGTGTTGCCCCTGAACCTTTTCAAAGGCCCTGATGGGAAGGAAATACTTCTGGAATAAGTCAAAGTAGTCTGAGTTTACATAAACATATTCACAGTTTTCTCCTGAGATCCTTCTGTCCATTGCAAAAGGTTGAACGAAAGTGAACTGTAAAAACTTCGATCAGTTGATTCTCATAAACGTGTAAAGCATTTATTGGGGTGAGTAATCTGGGTGTTCTTCTCCAGGTAGGGTTCCCTCCGTTCGAAGATGCCGCGCTACGGGAAAATTGTGGTAATTAAGAGGAATGGCACTGATGGGATTGTTTTTCCACTCACCTCGACCTCTTGTTTGTTTGGAAGGTGAGAACTTGTTGAGCACTTGCACATGGAAATAATGAGTGGTGTTTTCCTGCCATTTAGATCTTTTAATGCTTATTTACAGAAGAAAGTGTTTATTTATGAGTGATGTACAAGGGATGGAAGGTGATCCTGGACTAAGAGTAATTGTAAGAGCAGAAAGCTGAACTTCATTTTTGTTACTGTTTCTTGTCCTTTCCTTGCCAGAATTACTTTTATTTATTTTAACTTTTTGGCCAAAGGAAAACTGGGGAAGGGATTAAAAGTAATCCACAGTTAATAAACAGGTGATGCCATTCTCTTAACCAGGAGCAGTTTCCAGATAATTGATTAGAGAAAATAAATTTTTATTTATTTTTTTTGTACTCCAAAACCTCAGTAATGGAATATGTCAGCTAAAACTAGAATTAATATTGAGAAGGAGATATAAATTCTTACTAATTCTTTGGTCTTCAAACTCACTTTGGCTTGCTCACTTGAGTGGTAATGGGGTTTGATCTCAATCCAGATGTTTTACATTAAAAGATAATATACCTAAGTAGTACGTATGAAGACTTGAAGTGTGAGCTACTATTTCTTGCCACATTTCAAAGGTTCTCCGTAGTTAAATTTCTCCAAATTTGAGAAACCATGCTACTATACAATTATTAACTCAAATGTTGGCACGTCCCCTAATTCCACAGCAGGTTTTTCTGTGGTTTGTCTGACCCTGAAGTTGTTTCCTCCCCAGGAAAACAGAGTGTGACATCCGCATGCGACTGCCCTGGGTCTCCAACGAGCACTGTAAGATCGAAATAAATGAGAACAAGGAGGTAAGATGTGCATGTTTTAATGGGATATCCATTGCCTCGTTGCATCTCAGCAGGCTACTGAAATATTTCTTTTATTTTCAGGCAGTCCTGATTAATTTGAGTACAGTAAACCCAACACAGCTGAATGGGGTTTGCTTTGAGCAGCCTGTTCCTCTGAAGCACGGGGATGTGTTAACTATCATTGATCGTTCTTTCAGGTGGGTGCCAATGCCAAACTCTTCATGACTTGATCCAAGAATGGAGCTTAATGTAGTTCATTTCATATTTCTTTAGAAAGTCTTACAATCCTTTGTCACAAGGCAGGATTGCTTGAAGATTCTGGGGTTCTTATCACTTATGTCAAACTAAATCAATAAACAACTGTCTTCAGAGACTAATTCTGTTTCAAGGGTAGTCAAAAATTTAGAAATATTTGATGTAGTTAAAGCCTTTAAAAGTGACATGTGTGTACTGCTGGGAGGGGACAACTATTCCTAGGTCATTTCTCTTATTAATGGTAATTTAGTCATCAAGTTTTTGATAAAAAATGGTTGTATTTTAAAATATTTCTTTCAGATTTGAATATCCTCTCCAGTCAACTCCGAAAAAGAGGCATTCCAGGTCTCCAAAAGATGAAACTCTGCAGGTAATTTTGTGGCCACGGTTTTTTTTGTTACAAGTACATTGGTATTAGTAGTGCTACAGTATTTTGTGTCCTATAAATAATTGTAACTTTTCAGCCCTAACTACCTCTGTCTGAGAATACAGATGAACTCTTTCAGATAAATATCTTTTAAAATGTGCTAATTGTAGAGTTGTCATGTTCTGGTAATAGATAATTAATAATCTAAGAGGTTATAGTACAGGTAGAACTATGAATCTTCCACTAAGTCTGGGGAGAAGGGGAGGTTCAAATGTGCTGGCTTACATTGTTATGCTCCAGCTGCTTTCAGAGCTAATAATTTTAACAATAAAACAAGACAAACTTCTGCTCTGTAGGACCTCAGATGTATTGATCCATGTTCTTAAGTACTGGAATGTTCTGAGGTTTCGTTTGAATATTTTTAAACCTGTTTAGTAAACAATGTGCTTTTATAAACAGTGTTTTTCATTGTGTAGTTTAAAGCTAAAATGTAAAATATTTGTTGCTCTACTGTAATACTGTATAAAATTACAGATTCTTCATGTTCAGCAGGTGGCAGAAGTGGAATTATTACACAAACAAACTTCAAGATCTAAAAGTCTTGGTGCTTCAGGTTGGTACCTGTTTATGGTGGCTTTGTTTTCTTGTGTTCCCTTAAGTGCATTTATTCTTAGCATAAGAAAAAAAACAAGGTTGAAAAGAGAAGGAAAAAAGGTATCTTAAGACTTTTGAATCTAAGAACACTTTGCTATGGCAGTGACTATCTCATCATACTTACATGCTGTGATTTCCCAAATCTAAATCCTGCCGGGGAAATCACTTAATTGCATCCTGAGAAATGGGCAAGAACAGGCAAAATTCATAGATATGGCTTTCAGTGGTTTTATTTCCTTTTCAGTGGAAAGGGAGCTCAGTACACCAGCTTTACAAATGCGGTACAAATGTGATTAAAACTGGTGTTTGAAACAACTTCCTGTTGCATTTTACTTTTCAGGGGCAGCAAACGTACAACATGGCAAATTCACCTTTGTGGTTAAACTTTCCCATGCAGTAATAAATACTTCTTCCTAGTTGTAATAATTGTTTATAGTAATTGCTTCATGTAGAACCAGAAAATTCTAGAGCTTCTAAGTCTGGTACTTATAGCCCAAAAACTGGTTAAATGCCAGGACTTCACCATCACAACCTCCCTGTCTTAAATAACTCTGAGTTTCAGGGAGAGATGTGAAGTTTTTTAGGTGAAGAGGTTTGTCTACAGACAGGTTTGATATTTGTGACAGATATTCCAGTGCCAAAATCCCAGGCTGTTTCCAAGTGTTCTGTTGCAGTTGACCGTGGTTGACTGTCTTGGGAGAGAAAAGAAAGGAATTTTTAATCTGGTTTTATGGAACTTACATTTGTAGTTCTGTACGTTTTATGTAACTCTATCTATATTACTTTTTGTTTTGCTTTGTTTCCTTTGTAGATAATGCTGAGTGTGAAGCAAAAATTGCCAATGAAAACAAACAAAGTACAGAGGAAAATATTTCCAAAGCTTTACCTGTCAAATCCAAAACACCCAAATCTTCAGATAGAATACATCAAATTATTAAAAAGCAAAATAAGATGTCTCCCTTCAGTAAACTCTATGAAAATCTGAAACATCAGATGGAAGTGGAAAAACCTCTGCACAAGGGAAATGTCTCTCAACAAGATGCAAGAGAAGATGGGAAGAGTGCTGTGCCAGAACCAAATGGTCAGATTTCCTCATCAGATTGTGTTTATGATCTGGGCAAAGGGAAAGAGAGCGGCAGAAGGGAAAATACTAAGGAATGTATCATTGTAAGATGTTTTAGCAGAAGTCCTCGAAATTCTCTTCCACAGGAGGTGTCAAGAGATACTGGGCAAAGCTGCTTGCAGGATCCTGGTGATCTGAGCACGCCAGGCAAACCTACAGGTGCCAAAGTTAGTCCTAGCAAGGAGAATTGTGGCAACTCCCTGCTTTCAGTGCCCCAGTGCTCCATAGAGCGCTTGGATTGTCCCGTTCGGGGGAAGATCCGTGTCTCCACAACTCACACCCCAAGTGTGTCTGGAGCAGAGCAGCAGGTGCTGTCCACACCAACATCCAGGAGGCAGACTCGTCAGTCCCTTTTCATGTCTCCTACAGCACAAACCACTGGAAGGAGTCCTGGCAATGCTGATGCTCCAACCCCCCGCCGGCGGGTGTCACTGAAACCCAAATCTCCATCAGGGATTGCAGCTGAAACTCCCAGGGAAGATTCAGACACCACACCACTGCCTTTCCCAGAAAACAAATCCTTGACGCCGAGACGGAACAGCAAAGAACATCCAGGAACACCTGTCCAAAAAGTGCTGAAGGAAATCAGTGATCAGGCAAACTTGGTTAACTCCAAGGTGGCACATTGTGCAACTCCTGCTTCTTTCTCCAGTTCCAAGAGCCCCAGAAGAAGGAGCAGGCCAAGTAAAGAATTCTCAGACAAAAGTGTCCATTCAGAGACACTGGCTTCAGAAGAGTTCATGGCATCTCCTGCTGGCCAAGAACCTGGCTCTGAGAGGAGAAGGGGAAGGCCAAGGGGCTCTGGGAGGAAAGCGGGAAGTCCAAGCAGCTCTGGAATGCTGACTGGAACAGCACTGGAGAAAACCACTGTGCCAGAACATCCTGGTGAGACTAGAGATAGAAAAGAGAGTGGGTCTCCAGCAGAGGTGGCCATGGAGGGCTATCACCACAAACAAGACTTGGAAGGTGCTGGTGATGTCAGACCTCGGAGACTGTCAGCAAAGAGAGGCTCTGCTGGAAGTGCTCCTGTGCTGGAAGACAGTGAGGCTGTCTCAGAAACAAATGCTTCTGACCTGCTGGATGGAGAAGACTCAGGTAAATAAATACATTTGATCCACTGCCTTGTTTTTATATTTGAGAAATTCTTGCAACACCTTTCTGAGAGTTTTTCCACTTACATAAAATGTAGAACCAAGTGCTGACAGTAGTTCTAAAATAGGTAGTTATATTTGACCGTAACAATTAAATCTGTTTCTCTTGAAGGTAAGTTACCTTCTGGTTTGTTTCCAGCTTTAAAATGCACAAAGAAACACTGTTTTCCATGTGGGTTAAAATGTTGACTTGGATTCTTGGATACATAGAAATATTTCAATTTGTTCTTTTTAGACAAGACAGAAAGGCTACCTCAGAAGAGGAGAAGTGGTGATTTGCCCCTTCAGACTTTGGGGAAAAGAAAGAGAGTGTCTTTTGGTGGCCATCTGAGTCCAGAACTTTTTGACAAACGTTTGCCTCCCAACTCTCCCCTTAAAAGAGGGGCTCTTCCTGCCAGACTGAGCTTGCCATATGGAACCCCACCTCGTGTTGTGCTGAAAAAGACTCAGGGATTGAGGCACTCTGCAGACCAGGTAAACTCTAGTGGGCTAATCAAGTTACTGAGACCATTACTGTGAACAGAATTTATCAATGCTATTATTAATTATTATGAATTCAAAATTAGTGGTAAACCTTGTTTGTATGTTGGTGTCACAAGTGAGTGTTTTAGGACAATCAAAGCATCGCTGATGGGCACTGGCAAAAGTAGCTTTGTTATGAAGTGCAACCAAATTCATTGTCAAAGTCACTCTACTACTTCCCAGGTGGTTATAGGATACAGGAAAATCAGACTGAAGTCTTTAGTCTGAAACTCAAATCTATGTGAAATGATGTGGGCATGGAAGAGGGGTAAGGATAAAAAGGAATAAGGGAGACCCTCCCACTGAGACAACGCTGCTAAAGCTGGGGCTTCACTGTTAGGGTTATAAGGGAAGTTCACTGGATGCCACCAAGATTGAGATTGTCTTTCAAATTTGTTGGCATTATCCCAGATTACCTCAAGAATTCCAGTGGGCAATGGATCTTCAGAATCCTCCCTTAGAATTACTGCTGTGGGAATTCTGTACACAGTTGAGCCTGAATGCAGCTCAGAGCAGGACAGGGCTTGGCTTGAGCTGTGACTGGACCATTCCTTATGGGCTGGTGATCCTTTCCATCAGTTCTGTCCCAGTGAGGGAATAGATCTGATAGGAGCCATTGATTAGTTCCTAATGCTGGTAAGGAGGATCATAATGGATGTTTCAGTTGGGCTAAATCACTGGTTACTGAGTTTTACATTGTTTGTTGGCACTTCAGCGTCCATGCTAATTAATCCTCCTAATGCAGTCCCCAGGATACCAGTCCCATCTCTTCCTGAAGCCTTTGGAGAGGTGAGGGCTCCTCCCCAGGAGTTGGGAATGCTGACAAGGCAGGTTCAGTTGCACAGATATGGATCTGTGTTGATAATTCCACTCCTTTGAGGGACCATGAAAGATTAAATAACACTTGTTTCTGGTCTGTATGTTTGATGGTGTAGGATCCAATCTTAGAAATCTCTGGAGATGAGCTTTCACCATCCTATCAGGAGCCTGAAGATAGTGGGATGTACTGTGAGGGTTGTTAGTTCTTGTTGTGCCATATACATTATCCCAGTTACAGCTGTGGATACATTATACTGCTTCCCTTTCCATATTTGTTTCAGTGGGAGGCATATCTGGGTTTAAGTGCAGTGATGAGTTACCACAGAGATTTACAGATTAAAGGCAGTGTTTCAACCTGGTGAGTTCATCTTGGTGATGTATGTGCCCAGCATGGTTCATTCTGGCCCTGATGGCTTTTGTGAGAGGGATAACAGTCCTTGAATGGACAACTTGATGTTCAGTGAAGATGTGCTGATCAACTACCCTATTAAAAAGAAGGAAAAATCCCCTGTGTGCTAATTCTGTCTGTTTGCTTTTTTTGCCAGGAAGAAAAAATGTCACCACAAAGTTTGGCAGGCCAGAAGTGCCCAGCTGCCTCACCCCCTGCCTTAGGGAAGGCAGCACCTCAAACTCCTTCAGGCTCTCCAGCCCCTTTCAGAAAGGGCCGTTTCTCCATCTCCCACCTCCCCACAACACTGCCCATCCCAGAGGAGAAGGATCCTGGGCCACAGGACCTGAACACACAGGAGAAAAGTGGTGTGAGAGTGACAACCCCTCAATCTTCCCCCAGTAACCAGGATGACAAAGCCTTTGTAACAGCCACACCTGCCAAATTAGGCAGAAGTGCCCAAGTGGCTTTGAGGGGCACTCCCTTGAAGAGAAGGAGCAGCTCTGTGGGAGTTCTCCGGGCACAAAGAAGAAGTGGTGCCTCCAGTGCCAACTTACTGGGTTTGTTTCACCAGTTAATCTTTAATGTTCATTTCAGTGCTTTAAAATACAGAAACAAAACTGAAGTAGGCCTGTTTTGTTATGCAGAGGCCACCAAGATATTGGTGCCTTTTCTGGCAACTGTTGGGCTTGTTGGCAGCAACTGGGAAGTGCAAAGTGTTGCATTTGCTCATAAAGCAAAATCACTAAAACATCTATAAACCCATATTTAGAACACAAATCTTAATGTTGAGAAGTTGAAAAATGGCAAAATTAGCCTTCTCTTTGCAAGGGTAGTTACAGGTATGATCTGTAAAGTTCAAGTAATATTGAACTAAATCATATTTTATCAATTACATCAAATTTGTTTTGAAAATCCAGGTTCAGTTTGGTTCCTTTGTACCGTATTTTCATACAAGGCTCACAACCTTTGTCCAGGAACTGACTGCATTTAACCACTGAAAGTGGCTTATAACAGATAGAAATAAAAAATAGGATGGTAACTCAGTGTTGCTTCAAGTGTCTTAAAGCTGAAGATTTGAATTTGAATGGTGAGCACTGGCTTGAAATAATTTTCACAGTTTTTACCGCTGAAGAACTTTACAAATGAGGTGTATTTGTCAGCTGCTAAGTTAAATCAATCTGACAAAGTCAAATTCACCAGTCACCCAGGACTTTTTATTCCTATCATTATTATTCTGTTCATCTTTGTGACAGCACAAATATTTTTCCCAAATATTAATGCCATTCCATTTTTCAGCAATAATTTATAAATAAAATTTCCTGACTATGAAATTCCTCAGGAAGGTGGTGAAAGAAAAGCTGGATATCCTTCCCTTAGAAACCATTGCTCTGATGTTAAATCTCACCAGAGGAAAGCTCATGTATAATGAACGAGTCTGAAAGGCTCCTGGCAAGTTTCTAGTGGGAAAAATTCTTTCCTTGCAGAAAGAGTAGGGATGGAATTGGGTCAGCATTCGGTCCCAGGATCTCACATTGCTTTGACACTGTGGTGGAGTTCATTGTTTTGTTGTGGAATGCCATCCTGGGGACTTGGCCACCTGTTAAACTTGGGGTTTCAAGCTGGAAGTGTTTCAGAGAGCACTTTAGTGTAGGTGTTGTCAGGTGATACAGCAACCACTTCCCTGTACCTGACTGCAGAAGATCCATTGGAATCCTAAAGATATAATTGTCAACTTTCATTTTAACTCTCAGTTGTATAAGTGCTTCTTTCTCATTTGCTTTCTAGTTGCAAAATCTTGGGCAGAAGTGGTAAAATCAGGTGTTGCAAGACCCCAGTCAAAGACTGCCAGAAAGAGTGTCAGAAGAGGAAGACCCCCAAAGAGGATGAACCAACCACCAAAGGTATTGCTTTCCTTTTTCAGGTTTGGTTGGTTTTCCTGCATAAGCACCAAACAGCTTGTGCATGTGCTGCTGCAGAAGCTCCTGAGCTCTGTGTACTGTAAATGGGTGTTGGTGTCTTTGTTATGGCGTGTAAGAAGTGTGGATTTTGTTTAAAAGTTATCAGAATCATTAAGGTTGGAAAAGACCTCCAAGATCACTGAGTCCAACTGAGCAATAAGGTCCTCCTGAGCCTCCTTTTCTCCAGGCTGAGCCCCCTCAGCCCCTCCTGCTGCTCCAGCCCCTCCATGTCTTTCTCAGGGGCCAGAACTGGACACAGAACTCGAGGGGTCTCAGCAGTGCCAGCACAGGGGGTGGTCACTGCCCTGCAGTCCTCCTTCCAGCCCTTCTTGTAGCTGGCACTGGCCAACCTCCAGTCATCTGGGGCCTCTGTGGTTCACCAGGACTGATGATGAATCATGGAGAGTGGCTTGGCCACCTCTTCTGCCGAGAAGAATCTTTAATAACTTTTTCTTTTACCTTTTGCCTCTGCAGACTCCAGAAAAGAAAATAAAAGGTCACTTTAGCACAGGTCATGCAGAGTCACCTGCTACAATAGTCGTGGGTAGAGCTTATTCCACCACACTCAGATCAGCTGGACAGGTCCCTAAAGTGGTAAAAAATCCCATCTTGAAGCTCAACATGAATATGGATGAAAGCTTTACAGGTAAGGTTTTAAAGTCTGTTGCTTGCTCTGCCAGCTGTGTAGTTCTTGAGACAAAACATGTGCTTAATTCTCCAAATTTAATTTCTAGGAGTGCCTGAGATGTTTCAAACTCCAGAAAGAAAAGGTGGAAAAACATTACCCTTGGCTGCTGCTCAGAATGCTGATTTTACACCAACGTGTGCTGCAGGGGACATTTCTGACTTGCACACTCCTGAAGAATGTGGTATGTTTGTTACCTGAAAAAAGGAATGGTTAGGTGTATTATGGGGTGGTTGTGGTCTCAGCCTGGGCACACTTAAAAGGGACCATTAATGTGAATCATGTATTTGAAGAAAATTTTGTGGTTCCAGTTAATTTCTGAGTAGGTGGTTTTCTTTCTGTTTGTATGGAACTTCAGACTGTTGAAGTGTTTCAGGCAAATCTCTGCTGAATCATGGTAACAATGCACGTGGTTGGATTTCTGGAAGGCTTTGAATCCATTCTAGTTATACAGCAGTTAGAATGCTTGGGTTTTCTGCTTGATTCTTTTTCTAAATTACATAAATCTTATTTCAGGAGAGATGATGGTGTCACCGTTAAATAACTCCGATGCTTCAGAACAGAAACAAGAGAGTCCAGGCATTTGTCACTTGCTGAGGGAGAAGTCATCTCTAAGCTCTGTGTTTGATGAAATAGCCACAAAAACTCCTGAGAAAAGAAAAGCTGTGCAGGCAGATAATGTTAGTGTGGATAGTTTGTCAATGATTCCAGAAAAACAAGCCTCTCTGGTGAAATCTGGAAGTAAAAGGGGGACTCCAAAGAGGAAACTGGAGCCGGTTGAGGTGGTGTCAGGCTTGAAGCAGCTTTTAAGGACCCCAGAGCAAAGGGCAGAAGCAGTAGAGGTTTTGTCAGGCATCAAGCAACTCCTGAGGACCCCAAAGCAGAAATTGGAGCCTGAAGAGGTTTTGTCGGGCATCAAACAGCTCATGAAGACCCCCAAGCAGAAGCCTGAACCTGTAGAGGTTTTGTCAGCCATCAAGCAGCTCTTGAGGACCCCAAAGCAGAAACTGGAGCCTGGAGAGGTTTTGTCAGGCATTAAACAGCTCACTGAGGACCCCAAAGCAGAAATTAGAACCTGCAGAGGTTTTGTCAGGCATTAAACAGCTCACGAAGACCCCAAAGCAGAAACTGGAGCCTGTAGAGGTTTTGTCAGGCATCAAGCAGCTCATGAGGACCCCACGGCAGAAACCAGAACCAGTGGAGCACCTGTCTGGCATTAGGGAGCTCATGAGGACCCCACAGCAAGAGACTGAACCAGTTACAGATGAAATTGCCCTTAAAAGGTTGCTGAAGACTCCAGTACAAGAAAGGGGAGCAGCAAAAGGGGTGGCAGGTGTTACTGCAGGCAAGAAAAGCCCAAAGCTGAAATACCCCCCAGTAGAAGACATGGTTGGGATCAGCCGCATTTTCAAGACACCGAAGGAGAAGGTTGAGCCCGTAGAAAGCATGTTTGGCATTAGCAGATTAGTGAGGTCTCCCAAAGAGAAATATCAACCAGTTGAGGACTTTGTGGGGCTGCAAAGGCTTATGGCAGAGCCCAGGCAGAAATCTGACTGTGAAGTGGACTATGCTGGAATGACAGAAATCTTTGACACGCCAGAGGAAATGGAGGTAAAGTGCTTTTCTTTGCCTTTTGGAAGGGATGTGTTTAGAGTTTGAAGCCTGTGGTGGAAACGAATTCTTAGGCCTCCTAGTATGACATCTGGTGTCTTGGGAGCATTTTATAGACAGCTGCATTTGCTGTGTTAACCTGGATTTCCTTTGAAGGGACCCTGTCTAAGCAGCTCCTGGAGTTGCTCTGCATTGCCATTCTGACTTTACAGTTCAGAGCTCCATCACTTGTGTCATTTGTGAGTTTTATTAGTGGCGATCTTTGTGTTCTTTAGGTAAAATGCTGAATATCACTGGGCTTAGTGCTTAGGACTACAATAAAACACTGCAAGGCACTCCTTTTTGCTTCAATACCCAAAATCCCCTCAAGTGAGTCAATGCTACCTTTGGCTCTGCAGTGTTCGTTGTCTTTCACTTTAAAAACTGCTGTACCACCTTAGATGGTGAGAATGAAGTTTGCTACATTTGTGTGCTTATATCAGCTATATGGATGGAGTTAGAAAGTTAGTTAGCTTCATTTTTAGAGAAAAGGCTTTGCCAAGTGTTTTTACAAATGTTGCTGTACCTACTGCATTGGTTGGCTCCAATTTCTTGTCCTGTCAGACTGCGCTGGTTTAAAGATAAACCAGCAAGAGAAAATGAACCAACTCAAGAAAGATCACTAGTCAGAGTTACAGTTTACTAAAAAGATTACAATAAATACAGTGATACAGAGAAAAACTGGTTTTGACCCACTAAAACAGATGTATGACCCAGCACCCTCTGTGCAAAGTCACAGTCCTGTCGAGGTTCTGGTCTTCCTCTGGATCATACAAGTAGTACCAGAAGTCCCAATGGTAGTATAGAGGGTGTAGAATACCCAGTTCTGGTTATACCCACACAGTGACAAACTGGTGCCAGCCCCTGTAACTGGGACACACACAGGCATTTATTGGTGATTGTTTATTCCCTTAGGTCACATCAGTAAATGTTATGGATTCTCAGCAAGATAAACTGGTGCCTTCTAATTCCAGTTCTAATTCCAGTCATAAACCTGGTAAGTACACTTTGTTTAGAGGACTAATGAATGGACAAAGTAATACATGTTACTGTGAAGTTCAAATCTTGTTCAAAGCTCTCAGTGAGCTCTTCTAATTCCTGAGCTAAGATCCCTTTTTCCCTTGGAGACAGGTGAACATACTGGTGTGAAAAACCTGTGTTAAGGTTTCCACTTCAGATTAGCTTTGCAAAGACTTCCAAGAACATAGCTGAAGGTAATAAATGATGCCTGCCAAATAAACCAAACGACTTTGTTCAAAAGCCTGGCCTTTAGTGTAGGAATTGGTTAAAATATTTAATTTTAATTTAAGATATTGTCTGATTTGTTTGAGCAAGATGACTCTGTGAGGAAAGTGGAAACTCACAGATACTTTGTTCAGGCATAGTGATGTCTAATTTTGGTTTGTGTTCTTTATCCTGATCTAGAAAATAAAGGAAAAATTTCCCAAGGTGAAGATTCTCAGCAAAAGGAATCAACCACTGAAGAGCCGAGACGGAACAGGGGCAGGCCAAGGAAGACTGTCCATCCTGCTCCAGCAAGGCAGTGTGAAAAGGATGGGAATTTAAAAGAATTGCCAAGTCTGGATCCCTCCAGCACCCAAGAGGAGATGGGAGCAATCCCACCTGAAAACAAAAGAAGAGGAAGGAGAAGAATAATGCGTTGCCTACAAGAAGCTGTTTCAAAGCCCCCTGATGAGGAACCACATGGAGCTACTCAAAGACCAGGAAGAAGAAAAAGGAAAGAGCTGGTGGAGTTAAAACTTCCCAGTGATATTTCTGAGTCTTGTGTCGAAGATGCTTCAGTGCCACAAAAAGAGCCTGCAAGTACAAAAGAGACTCTGCAAGAGTGTGGCATTGATGGCACCTTAGGAACTGAAGGGGATCCAGCCACAAAGACAGGCTCTGGTAACACTCAGAGGGAAAACTGGCAGCTGCAAGCAGGTGTAAATAAACCTGGTAGCACATCTAATGACAGTGGTATAGAAGACAGTGAAGAGATGCTTCTGTCACAGAGGAAGAGATCTGGAGGAGCAGAGAACACAGAACCACTGATTCCAGCCAAAAGAGGAAGAAGAGCTAGAAATGACCAAGTTAAACAAGATGCTTCAGCAGAACTTCATGGAACAGCAAGGAGGCTTCGTAGAGACCCAGCAGCTAAGGTGAGACAAGGAGATGAACAGACTTCTGACAAAGATCCTGAGGCTGTCACAGCAGGAGAACCTGAAAATGAAACAAAACTTGAAGTAAAGGTAGCAGGGAAAAGAGTTAAGTCTTCAAGAAGTACTAGATACACAAAGTGCTCAGCTGAGGTAAAAGCAGACACTTGTGGGGTTGCACTTGAAAATACACAAAACATTCAGAAAACTGAGGAAACATCAGCTCAGGCTGATCCTGCAGCACAATCACACACCAAAAGTGAGATGGAAGTATCTCAGGGATCTGAAACAGAAAATGCTCAGGAAATGGCAATAGAGGCATCTCAAAGATTAAAGGCAGAGTCACCTTGTGGAGAGACAAACAAAACACCAGTCACTGCTCTAAACTTGGAAGCAACCAGAAGTGCAGCACAGGAAACAAACAGGACCAGGAACAGGAGAGGCAAAAAACACTCCTTGGAGCAAAAGGCTGGTGAATTTACTGGAGATGGGAACAACCCAAAACTAATTCCTCCCAAGTTTAATTCAGAAATGGATGAACCTCTCAAAGATTCTTTGGGTTCTGTTTGTGTCCAGGATACAGCCCAAGTCACAAAGGAGCAGAACAGCCCAGCTGCCACCTCAGTGCCTGCTGCCAACAGTGACAGTCCTGCTCCTCCTGGCCTTCAGAGAAGGACAAGGAACCAACAGGGAATACTCAAACCTGAGGAAACTGAAATCCTGCAGGAGAATCCAGCACAAAGAAAGGGAGCTGTGTGTAGGAGGGGAAGAGGTAGAAAAGTTCATTTTGGACTTCAGGAAGCCAGTTCCAAAGAGGCTGAAGGAAAAAGCAGTTTACCTGGGGATGGCAAAGGAATGACTGACGATAATCAAAGTGAGAATTCAGAAAATCCTTCTTCACAAGTGAGGAGGGGCAGAAGGAGGCAAGTCGACTCCATTCCACAAACTGTTACTCCTGCCTTTGTGGAAAACCAAACATTAACTGCAGATCATAGTCAAGAGGAGGCTCTTTTGAGGGAGCAGGATTCAGCTTTGGAAGCTGCTCCCTGCTCAGCAGAAGCCAACCCCCCGAGGCGAGGGAGAAGGCGAGAGGTGGCTGCAGCATCTCAGGCATTGAGATCTCCCTCTGTCAGAACGAGGCGTGCGCTGCTGGAAGGTGCTGACAGAAAGATGGCTGTGAGAGAAGATGAAAATCCAGCTTTGGGAAATCAAACTTTGCAGCCAAAAGCAGGTACATCAGCAAGGGACAAGAGGAAAAAGATTAATCTTGCAGCTGAGGCAAAAAGTTCAGCTCCTCTGCAGGGAAAAGGTGGCTCCTCAGAGACTGATGCTAAAGGTGAGGGTACTAATGAAGAACAAAGTGTGCCTTTGGAACCAGTGTCCTGTGCAGAGGAGAAGCCACTAGGAAGGGGCAGAAGGAAAGGAGCTGTCCTGGCATCACACACAACAAATTCAGTTTCTCTTAGAGGGAAACGCGGTTTGCAGGCAGATAACAGTAGGGAAGAAAGTCCCAAAGTAGAGCAAAGTGTTCCCTTGGAAACTTGGGATTCATCTGTAAAAGAAAATCAACAGAGAAGAGGCAGAAGGAAAGCAATTGCCCTCTTAGAAGTCACAGGTCCTGAACAGGGCCCATTGAAACAAAGTGGTAGGAAGAATAATTGTGGGGAAGCAAAACAGGTGATTTTGGGCAATTCTTCCCAAGAAAACGGGGATCTTTCAAAAGATAACCTGGGACAAACAGTCCCATCAGTGGCTCTCAGTTCCTCCTCACTTCAGGGTTTGCCAGAGGATGGTAAGAATGGAGCTCCTGAAGAGCAGCAGAGTGAGCTTTTGGGAGGAGCTCCATCTGCAAAAGAAAATGCATCCAGAGTGGGCAGAAAGAAAACAACCTGTTCTGCATCTGAAGAAACTCCTTCCACCTCTCTGAGGGAAAAACCTGACCTGCCCAAAGGGAGAGGTCAAAAGGGGACTCTTAAAGAAGGTGAAGGCACACCTGCAGAAAATAATTCATGCCAGGGAAGAACAAGGCAGGTGAGGAGTAACAGGAGAAAGACACAACTCACATTAGAGGCAGCTACTTCTACTCTCTGTAAAAACAGTGAGTTGCCAGGAAATGGAAATGCTCTGGAAGCTGAGAATGTGTGTGTGACATCCACTGGTCCTGAGGGCAGGAATCAGTCTGGAAAAGGAAAGGAGGGGAGCCCCACACACCAGGCAACATCCACTTCTCGTAAAAGGAAGTGTCAGCTGCCAGCAGATGACCTGGCACCCAAAAAACTAAAATCAGGTGAGTGACAATCTGCTTTCTCTTGTCTAAGCATGGCTAAGTTATGTGTGGGCACAGCAATGATGTGTGCAGAGTTCTGTGGGGTGACACAGATCATTGACTCAGAATCAGTAATGTTGGAAAAGACCTCCAAAATCCCAGCTCCCCCAGCCACTCCTGGTGCTCCAGCCCCTCAATGTCTTTTGAGGGCTCCAAAAGTGGGCACAACACTCAGTGTCTCACCAGCCCAACACAATTGCCTCTTTGCTCCTTTTGGCACCTCAAATATTCCCTGGAATTTTCAGCCTAACGTGATATAAGTTAAAAACTACCATGGTGCAAATATTGACAAATAAATGCATTGAAATAGAAATGACAGCAACTCTGGAGCTCCATATTTGAGGAATTTCCTGCCACCAAACTTGTATTTTCATTTTTGCAGGACTTTGCTTGGGTGTTTGGTGATGTTTTAGTTTTACACATCAGTTGGAGAAATTTTACCTCAAATGGTAGCTAATTGGATTTGGTGCTCTCATTAATGTTAACCTACTTTCAGAAATAGCTGTAAATCCTCAGGGATCAAGCTTAAAGGATATTGGATGTACAGAAGGATGGGGTTTGGATCTGGTTTGTTGGATTCATAGAGGTAATCTTTGGAATGTTGTCATGAGGGACATTTCCTTGAAAAACAATGGCAGAGTAGGTGGAATTTTGTGTAAAATATTTAGTTGAAGATACAAATTTACAGTTAATTTTTCCATGTACAAATAGGGAACGGTGCAAATGGATCATTGGGAAGAGAAAAAAGAAAGAAAACTGAAGAACCTGGGAAAGAGAATGTGAGGGCAGCTCAGACCTCTGGAATCATGGAGAGGAAGACAAGATCCAGCACCAGAACAAGGAAATAGTCTTAAGAGTCCCAGAACCAGTTTTTAAATCAATTCAGTCCTTTAAACGACAGGGGTTGTTTTAATGTGAATTGATTTGCACTCAGATTTTAATAATTCAGTGATTGCTTTACAATGTGTATTTCCTAATGTGTTTACGTATAGAACTTGGATTTTTTTTTTTTTCATGGTTTTATGTCTGTGTGATGGTTCCTAAACCATGAGGTGCTTGTGCAAAGCTGCAAACATAAAAATACATGTTGTTAGAACTGTATTTATCCCCCTTTTCTCTTGATGAGTACAGCAATCACAAAGCCATATTACTGCCAGGTGAAGCTTAAATTTTCATATGCTTAAGTTCTGTTTTTCATTAGAGTTCTGTAAATATTCTTTAAAAAAAACTATAGTTGTATTAGCAGAATTATTATGCAGAAATTTTGATAATGTTTTTTTTAAAAAAATCCAGTTAATTGTACTGAAAAGTGCAGATTTGTAAGTCATTAAACTTGTAAACAATTTGGGACTTGTGTGTTTTGTGTTCCTAAAAATAGTTTAGAATGTGTAATTACCACTGTTTTCTTACAGGTTCCTTCTCTCTGGCTGGTGTGGTGTGAAGGTGGGTTTTAGGACCTTTTATGGCTAATTTGTCTTTGAGGCTGGTAGAGTCTTGTTAATATATTAAATGCAGGAGCAGAGAAAGTTCAGCCTGGACCTGGAACATCTGTGCAGTGTTGAGACCTGAATTAAAAGCCTGAGGTCTGTGAGGAGTTGTTATGGATATTCCAAGAGGAGAGCAGTTGGAACCATGGATTAGTTATGGTTGGAAAAGATCTCTCAGGTCAAGTCCAGCAGTTCCCCAGCACTACCACGATGTCCTCAGTCCTCAAGTGCCACATCCACAAGTGTTTTGAGCACTCCCAGGGATGGGCACTCCACCCCTGCCCTGGGCAGCTGTGCCTGGGCTGGACAGCCCTTTCCAGGAAGGAATTTCCCCCATATCCCCCCTGCCCTGTCCCTGTTCCCTGGGAGCAGAGCCCGGCTCCCCCCTCCTGGCAGGGACTTGCAGAGCCAGAAGGTCCCCCCTGAGCCTCCTTTTCTCCAGGCTGAGCCCCCCCAGCTCCCTCAGCCCCTTCCCAGCCCCTCTGTGTCCCTGCAGGAGGAACCCCAGTTGGACACCACCTTTGGATGTTCTTTTCAGCTTTTTGGGAATGAGGGAATAGCCCCTTCTTTAGGTGAGTACATATTTATGGACTCTTGTCTTCAAAATCCCAAATAGACTGAGGAATGCTTTGGATCCTATGCAAACATCAGATGTGGTATGATATTAAGATTATTTAATTTTTGTTGGATTTTAACTTTTTTTAATATATGGAATGTGTTGTATCCATGTCCATAGTTTTTAATTCTTTGGGCATTTTATCCTATTACAATAGGATAATAATAAAACATTACAATTTTTCTGTAACATCTCCCTCAATTCTAGTGTGAAAATCTCTAAGTGCAGTAGATTTAGTTATATTTCCAAATGACCTCTTAATTTGTCCTGCATATGTTGGCTGTACCAGGGCCAGTGGATGCACTGTTCCTCTTGACCCTGCACCAAACCCCAAAATGTATCTTGTGATTTGTACCAACCCTTGGTGACTTATTTAGGACTGAGGTTTCTCTTCTCCAGCTTCAATTTCAGCTTCCATATGTGGGAAACATCTTTACCCCAAATGTTTCATTGGAAGGAGCAGGATTGGTGATTTTTTTTTTTTCCCCAGCTTTAAGGTCCTGTAGCTTCGTGCATCTTGTCACAGCAACACCTGAACGGGATTCCTGGACTGTTCTCTTGTGGTTTATTTGGAATTGTGCCTGTTTTGTTGGTTCTGTATTTATTCCAAGTCCCAGCAGAATGAGCAACTTCTCCAGTTTCCTTTTATCCTACAAAAGGGGGTCTTTTTCTCCTCACTTTTCCAGTGAGAACAGGCTGGGGGAGCTGGGGGGTTCACCTGGAGAAGAGAAGACTCTAAGGAGAGCAGAGAGGCCCTTGCAGTGCCTAAAGGAGCTCCAGGAGAGCTGGAGAGGGACTGGGGACAAGGCATGGAGGGACAGGACAGAGGGAATGGCTTCCCACTGCCAGAGGGCAGGGCTGGATGGGATATTGGGAAGGAATTGGTGGCTGGGAGGGTGGGCAGGCCCTGGCACAGGGTGGGCAGAGAAGCTGTGGCTGCCCCTGGATCCCTGGGAGTGTCCAAGGCCAGGTTGGATGTGTTTGGTTTTTGGTCCAGCAGGGAGGATTTTAAGCTGGTGTTTCGTGAGTCTGGTTTGATCAGTGAACTGAAAAATACTTTGGTTTCATGAGGATTTGAAGATCAGTGTTCTATGCACTTCATTCTCGGAAGAGGAACTGTGAGTTTGAGTAAATCACATATGTGTGACCCAGAAGGGGAATAAAAATGTGGGGGAAGGATTAAAAAAAATTTACCCAAGCACTATCAATGGCATGAGAAGTGGAATAGATTTTGGTAGGGGGTTTGTTTGTTGTTTTGTTGTTTTTGTTTGTTTAAAAAAAAGTTTCCCAACCATGGCAACTCTACAACTCTATCCTTGACATCTCAGTGTTCAGCAAAGTTCAACATTTCCCCTAAAATGAAAGCAGTCTCTGTGTAAGCACCTCCCTGGGTGCCTTGGCTGGGAAATCAAGGACACTGAGGAAGATTTTTCTGGTGCTAACAAATGCTGTGGGTTTTTTTTCCTGTCACTCTGATGTGTCACTTTTGTGTTTGGTCTTTTCCTGAAATCTGTAACAGAAGGCCAGGTCAGACGAAATGACTGGATTCTCCATGGCTTGTTTGTCCCCTTCCAGCCAGAACTGTCTTTTGGGATTTGCCTGCTTTTCCTATTCCCACCATCCCAGGCTGTCTCACTGGTCCATAGGTTTGGGCTAAAGACCAATAAGGACCACTAGTCACAGCCTTCTATATGTTAGGCAGCAGAGTCTCCTTAAGGAGTGTGTCTCCATTGCTTGTCTGGGAAGAGCAGAGATCTCTAAAGTCAGACCCTGGTGCAGGACTGACTTGTGCTCTGTTTGTAGTGCCAGCAACACACAGGTCCCTGCAGAGCAGTGCAAGTCCATGAAGAGATGGGCAGGACAGGATGGGAAGGCCCTAAAGTAAGAACTGTTCACCTGTGGAAGTCTCTTAGGAAGTGATGTTGTTAAATCAGTTGTGGGAATGCTCTCAGCCAGCCAGGAGAAGCAGCAGGAGGGCAAGGTGAGTGGCTGATGGATCTGTTTGCCCAGAGCTGTGAGAGCACTGCAGGCACCCAGACTGTGGCTTTGCCCCCATTCAGGACACTGCCAGAGGAGATTTCCTTAGTGCTCTTGTGGAGAACTGATATTTAACATGAATTCATGTTGATTTCAATTTTGTGAAGATTTATTGCATTGGCAGCTGCGTTTCTACTCCAAAAACTGACATTGCAAATCTTTCTCAGAAGTTTTGTTGATGAACTTCCCTGGAAGGAGTTTCAACTGAGGGGTCAGCCAAAGAAACAAGTCTTCTCTGTCCTCGGGGAAGTTTCTTCCCTAGAAAAATTTCAGAGAACCTTATCTGCCTGATTTCTGCAGTGCTGGTGTGTGGTAAAAAAAGGGCACATGGTAGAAAAGGTTAAATGCTGTCTTTTCTGTGTTGTCAGTCTTGATTTTTAATCTGGGCACCTTCTTTAAGGAAAGAAAGAAAAGAATGGGATATGAAGTCAGAAAGCAGAGCTTGTCATGCTCAGGGAGTGTCACTGTGCTTGTACTTACAAGTTGCTGGGGGAATATATAAATATATATCTACAAATTTATTTAAAAGGTAATGTTTCAAGTGCTTTTGAATGAGTAGTAAAGAAGAAATAAGTATTTGAAACTTTGTTTAAATAGAGCTGACTGTTGATGGTATTTAGACTCACCTGAGACCATCGAGTCCAACCATTCCCCAGCTCTGCCAAGGCCCCCGCTAACCCATGTCCCCAAGTGCCACATTCACATGGCTTTTAAATCTCTCCAGGGCATTCCTTATTTAAGCTGGAGCCTTATTTATCCAGGAGTGTTGGTGTGATCCTCGTTTTGATGGCACTGTCACCCCTGGTCTGGCAGTTGTCACTGATCTGCATTGGTTCACTGGGGGAACCTACATATGCACTCTAAATTTAAACTCCACCCTTATTAAAAATAGAGAAATAAACTTGAAAAAACAACTTGATTTTGATGGAGAGTTTAAAAACCTTCCAAAAACCTAACAAAACTGGGTTTTGATATTTCAACCTTGCCTTGTAATCAATGCCACAGTGTCATTCTCCTTCATATCCAATACTCTGTCAGAGCACTGCAAGTTCTTGGCTTGAAAGTGTTTTTTAACAGCGAGATCAGCTGCTTAATTACACGGGGTGTGGAAGGAAAACTTGTGCTGGTCTGACTTTTCCACCTTTTATCTTCCTTCCATGGTTTTCCTGTGGAGAGGTGACCCTGGCGTGTTTGGACGGAACAGGGTGAGCGTGGCTGCCAGCCTTGGAGCTGTAAACACTGCCAGGCTGGGTAATTTCCCAGAGGCTGAGATCTGATGGAGGCAATTCTTAGAGATTAAAAGATAGTAGGTAATTGAGCATCTTTGAGGATGATGTCTCCACTGATTCCCACTTCGGCTTCCTTCCCTGTTTCTTTATATAATATATAATTTGTGGCTGGTACTCAGAGGAGGCCACAAAAAACCCCACCTGGAGACAGGTGGGAACTCACACCCTGTGTCAGAATTGCATGGAAATTACATGCCATCTAAAAGTCATAATTAGGGAGTTTTCTCAGGCTGGTAACCAGAGGTACGTGTGCTCCAAAGGCTGGAATTTGTGGAGGAACATCTCCTGAAGGGACTTTTCCTTGTGTAGGGCTAAAAAAGGTAACAAAAACCCAAATGGATTTTAAATGTCAGGTGTGTTGGGTCTCCTGTGAGCTTTTTGGGATAATTAAGGCAGATATTGATGTGTCTTTATGGTTCATGTGAGCAGGAGGTGGGTCAGGCTGTGACAAGCACTATCATCATGGCTTGTCCTCACTGAGTGAAATAAAATAGCAGGGAATTAACATTAAAAACTGGGAAAACATCTGTATTGGAAAGCTCAAAAAAACCCAAAACAACCCAATCTGATCCTTCAGTATTATAAATTAGACTTTTTATTTTAATGAGCTTAAGTAAATAGCAATGTGGTACATTATTTTTCCAGAAGGACTTTTTAAATTCCTGTAGAATGCAGGACAGTGTGTGGCTAAAATAATACCCTTGTAGTCCCAAACAGCTGTTTGGTAGCCACAACTTCTATGGGTGAGAGATGGCAGAAGTGATAATGAGGAAAACATCCTATTTTATTTCGCTGTAAATATCAGTTTTAACAAGAGACCTGCAGTGAGAGTTGGGAGGGAAGGGTTGGGATGCCATAGAAAGACAGGGAAGGGAAAAAGTGCTTAGCATTTAACTTCAGGCTTAAACAACTGACCAAGGATCTGTACAGGATCTTCTATATTGTAACATAACTTACTGACAAATCTAAACTATTTAAGAATTTAAGAAAGACTGGGCTTTTCTTAACCACCTAAAAGAGCATTTACTGTGTAAATCTGAAGGAGAACACAGTCATAAATCCTTGCTTTCCTTTGTGGTGGGAGATATCCCACCAGCAAACCCAAATTGTGTTGGGTGAACCTTGTCATTAATATTTTGCATGTGTTCACACCACTCTGAATGACCTATTTTTAAATAATGGGGAAGGAGAAAACCCTCTAGGAGGGTCAGCCAGATCAGAAATCGTACATGAGGCGAGTTCAGGGCCAAATTCATTTTAATTGAACCCACTGAGAGCATGTGTTCAGCCAAAGCTTGAAACTAAGTTTAAAATAAAGCTGAGCCTTCTATCAGTCTCATGTAGGGGCTGCACTAAGTGAAAAAGCATCTTTTGAGGCTGAAATCTGGCAGTTTACCCAAATACATCTCACTATATATATTTATAACTTTAGACTGTGGTGTCTTTAGGGCATGGGCATTACTTTGCAGCCCTGCTCTTAAAGCCCGTGTGATTAACACCAGCAAAGCCAAGCCCACCAATTAGCACCAGCTAATTTTTCTCCTTTGGCAGCCTTGCCTCCCGTGTTGCACTGTACCCTGCTCATTAGTGGGTGTCCCTCCTGCCAATTAGGGACAGGCAGCAGAACTAATTTCATCACCCAGGGATTTTTGCCTCCCAAGGCCCCCTGTGTAGTCAGCAGAGAGGCAGCAGCTCCTCCAGGGCGCTCCAGCCTGGCTTTGTGCTCTCCTTCCCCCTGGGGAAGCCAAACCCTTTCCATTAACTAAAGGGAAACCCTCTGCATCCCGAGGCAAAAGGTGGTTCCCCTTCCACTCAGGGGGCCAGGCAAAGTTTTGGCTCTTGGGTTTCAAGGCAGAGGCAGCTTCTCCTCACCTGGTGAAAGGTGGACACCACATCCCAGGGCACCTTTCCCAGCTCCCTGGGCTGCTCCAGAAGGTCAGTGTTGTCCCTCTCAGTAAGGACTGCCACCCCAGAGCCCACCAGGGCAATGTCCTGAGGAATGGGAGGGGGATGAACCTTTCCAGGAGCCAAAATTGTTAAGTGATGGTGGATGTGGCACCTATTCCATGAATTATAGAATCATTTAGGCTGGAAAAGACCTTTAAATTGAGTCCAATCACAGAGCTATTCATTGTGTAATTATAAAAATTAACTTCGAGGTTGCACTTAAATTGACCATAAAGAGAAAAAGCCATCCCCAAAGTCCAGACCCTGTGTTGGGATCCCAGAGCTTCTCGTGGCTGCTGTGACAGGACACAGGACACTGAGGTGCATCCCCCCAGCCCAATCCTTCCTCCTTCGTGCCTGACCAGCGGCAGAGCTGGAAGGAACCAGCAGAGAGAGAGGTTTAATACCTTTCCCTGGTTAAAATTGGTTTGTCATTTGAGTGATGAGCTCTCTGTGCTTTCTGATGGAAAAGATTAGCAGGGAGTTGGATTTTTGCTGGGGTTGCCCACTGATCTGCTGAACCACTTGCAGCCCAGGTGTGTTGCAAACTGAGCCCAAATTATTAACCTTAATACAATTTTTAAACAATTATTAAGCTAATCGGATGCAAATTAAACAAAATGAACCTATAAATATATGTGTTTTTCAAATTAGTAATTGGATTTTTTGATGATCTTTGGCTTGACATTGATAAGCTGCTTCTCATAACAGTCTAATTAGGCAATATGTAAACTTTGGCATTCGGTTCTGTCCTAGTGGCTTTTTCAAATGATGTTTGTAAAATTTGCAATTTCATATTACAGATTAAAAATTAAAAACTGCAGGAGGCTAACATTAAAATGAGAATTCATTTCATGGAAAGCCCTGTAGACAAAATTCACCCTAATAGAATTGTGCATAAGGGGCTGCAAATCATGATCTATAGTTACACAGGGGAAGGCTTGTCAAAACCAGTATTGTTGGCCTGTAGTTCTATTCACAGTATTAAACCCATCAGTGAAGTCACTTTGGGGAAAATGCGAACATTATCAAAGAACAGTAAATTAGCAAGAAATTAAAGCATATACCCTTGCATTTCCAAAACAAAAGATCCCTTCATTAAAAACCTTTCATCAGTGGTTTAATATTCATAGCAGTAATTTGCATAACTAAATCAGTTTTCACTGATGAGAGACGACCAAAGTTTTTTTTTTTTTTTCACTAATTTCTTTTTTGAATGAGCTCTCTAGTTTTTTGATTAAAATTTCACACCAGTAGTTGAGTAAAATTGAATACATGACTTCACCCTATTTGTGAGCATCATCTTTTGAAACGCTGGGTTCAGTGTTGCTACTGGGTGAAAAAGCAATGGCTGGGGTTGCTTTGTTCCCCTTCCCAGCCTGTCCCTCCTGGCCCTTCATCCCACTGTCCCTGGTAAATTCCAAACCCAAAAGCTTGGGCTTGTTTTGGGGTTTATTGTCTTTTTCTTGCTCCTCTACCTGTACATACAGGACAAGGTGACCCAGGTGATGTAGGAATAAAGAAAAGTCACCTGACTCCACATGTTGAGAACTTTGCAATCTCTCTCTGAAAGTAACACCCTTTCCCGAGGTCCTTTCTTGATGTTTTCCAGAGACCAATTCCCTTGGGAGAAGCAGGAAGGAAAGGGGAAACATATTGGCCTTAGGGAATCAAGACAGAAAAGTCTTTTTCAGTTTGTATCAGTCTTGTCTCAGTAACTGTTTCAAGGGGTCGATGGTTGGACCTGATGATCTTAAAAGTCTTTTCCAATCTCACACATCTATTTTGCACAGATTTGTTATTATGCTGGTTTACTGGCCTTTAGTAGAGATTATTGTGAGAAATAAGGAGATTTAATTCTCAGTCACTAAGAGATGCAGTGGGCAGCAATATTTATGTGCAGGTTCTCTGGGCAGTGGTTTGTACAACTGAAATAATGATATTTATTTGAATCCTGCCATGACCTCGGTCACACAAGTGCACTGAGAACAGGCCCCTGCAGGTGCAGTTGTGGTGTTTGCCATCACAGCAGCTGAATTCAAATAAAATAGTTTCAAGCAAATAAATGTCCAAGTTCAGGTTGATTAGGGGTTACTCAGGCCAGGTTGGACGGGGCTTGGAGCATCCTGGGACAGTGGAAAGTGTCCCTGTCTGTGGCAGGGGTGGAATGGGATGAGTTTGAAGTCCCTTCCAACCCAAACCATTGTGGGATTCTGTGATTTCTCACTGGATGCTTTCTGTATAAAATTAGAAATAGTCATAACCTCCCAAAGTCTCATTTCCCTGGGATGGGCAGAATGAAACCCATCAGTAACAGGGGGAAACCCACAGTGGGAACCTGGCTCAGGAGTTGGGACTATGGACACAAGACTTTTGTTTTTTTTAGGATCCCTTTGACTTTTTAAATGTCAACAAAGAATAGCGAAGCAGATCCTGAGGCTCTTCCGACTTCTTGTCCCATTTTTAAAGAAAGGCCTCTAAAGACAAGGACTTTGTCTTCATTACAACAAAGGTAAATATTTCTTGGGTTTTCTGTGTTTTCCTGTTGTTTCTTTGAATGATTCATTCTGTGAGAAGAACTATTTTATCATTTCCTTTCACTCCAGAGCAATATAAACAGTGTCCAACCGTGATGGAATGAAAGGAATCAAGATTAACATCATTTGCTTGTTGTTTACATGAATCAAATCTTCTTCTACAAACAGCAAAGTGTCCCCTTTGTTGTTTCAAAAGGCAGGACAGGAATGATCATAAAGGAGCTCCACATACCAGTAATTAAACATTGTCATTAAGAATTCCTTAAAAAAAGTGCGAGGGAAGCCCTCTAAAATAAAGATATGATGATGCATCTACCAAGATATATTGTAGGAGTCATGTATAGAGAATTTCATAGGGAGCTGCCTCCCATGGGAGGGACCCCAGGCTGGAAGGATTCCTGTCCCTGAGCCCTTGGCCACCTCCAGGGATCCTGCCCCCCCTCCCAGGGAAGGGTTTCTCCTCAAGATCTCATCTAAATCTCTCCTCTTCCTTCATCCTTGCCCATTCTAACATAAATAGTTCACCTGAGAAAAGTAGAGCCAACATAAATAAATGTCCCTCCAAAATCCAAATTTTTAATCAAGTCTCCATTTAAAAATCAAACTAATTTCCCTCTGCGTGTTCAGTGTCAGTCACCAAAACGAGAAGGCAGAAGGACGAAGGCAAGGACAGAGATTTGTTATTTTGCTTCATTATGTGACCAGTATAAACTTGAATAATATAATGCTGGTTGTAATATAAACTTGGATAATATAATGCTGGTTGTAGTTTAAGGATCTATGTAATAGTGCTAAATTTTGAACTGAAAATTTGCCTTTAATCTGTAACTGACTTATTACTAATAAGTCTTTTGTATTACTAATAAGTCTAGTATTACTTATATTATAGTACTAATAATTATTCTAATAATTACGTATATTTTTACTACTTATATTGCTAATAAGTCTAATATAACTAAATCAGAGATTTTGCTAAAAAATAGATTCAATTCTATGTCCTCCTTCTGCTGTATCTTCTCCCAGTAATTAATCACAAAAGTGTAGAAAGCCTATTTTAAAATATTAGCTGAGCCATTTAGGGGGAGGTGAGTTTACAGTGTGTCAATGACTGGGTAAAATAAACTTTGCTCTAAATCTCATTTTCTTCTGCTTTTATCTCCCAGAGAATCACGAGCACCACTTCCCACCGTGCTCCACACGAAACTTTTCTTGTGGCTGGAATTTCTTTCTAATAGAATATTAGGAAAATATGAGGAAATCCTTGTGGTAGCCCCTGACCCAAATGTACATCAAGTGCTGTTCCCCCATGGCCCTGGCCTATTTATTGCTTTCCTAAGTGCTCCCGTTCAAACAGGAGCTCAGCACAAAATTGAAAATGAGCTTGGGGTCTCTCTCTGGTCCCAATTTGTTCCCTTCCAAAAGCACTACCCAATTTAGCGCGCCTGGCAGCGTCTGCTCAGGAGAGGGCAAAGGCTGGCAGAGCAGGGCAGAGCAGCGTGGCACAGCCTCCCCAGCACTCTGTGCCACCTCAGCGGTGCCACTGAGGGGGTGAGGGCAAAAAAGAGGGGGATTTTTGGCAGTGCCCACTCCAAACATGCCAGTTTGAGTGTGTGGCACACGCTGGCAGTGGGAGATCAGAGTCAGGGCACGAGGTGCTGCTGCTGCACTGGAGGGTGGGCAGCACCTGCCAGGGCTGGGGGGGCATTTTATCGGGGAAATACTCCTGGTTTCCTGGGTCCTTTTGCTGAGGAAATGCTTGTCATGGACATCATGAATTCGGGTGGGAGCAGGAGGGGTTTGACACCTCCACAGCCTGCTGGGGTCAGGGATGGGGAGTGCCCAGCACCTTGCCCAGTCTCTTTGGACATTGACTGCTTGCCCAGAATTGAAATGTTTTATTTTATTTTATTTTTTAAATTTTATTTTATTTCAATTTTTGTTTCATTTAACTTCATTTTATTTTATTTTACTTTATTTCATTTCATCCTATTTTATTTTATTTTATTTCATTTTATCCTATTTTATTTTATTCTCTTTTATTCTATTTATTTTTTTTTAATTTTCTTCCATTTTAATTTTTATTTTTTTAAATTTTGTTTCATTTTACTTAATTTTTTAACCTTATTTTATTTTATTTAGCATCATTTTACTTCTTTTTTTACCTTATTTTATTTTATTTAGCATCATTTTACTTCATTTTTTTACCTTATTTTATTTTACTTAGCATCATTTTACTTCCTTTTATTTTACCTTATTTTATTTTATTTTTATTTCATTTTATTTTATTTAGCATCCTTTTACTTCATTTTATTTTACTTTATTTTATTTAGCTTCATTTTATTTTACTTTATTTCACTTTATCATACTTTATTTTACTTTATTTCATTTTATTTTACTTTTGTTTTACTTTATTTTCCTTTGTTTTTTATTTTATCTTTTTATTATTTTATTTTCCATTATGCAGCGTCATGCCTTGCTTTGAACAGGTTGCATAGATGCCTTTCAGAGTAGCAAACAGCCATGTTAAGGAAGGTAAGCAAATATTTTTTTGGAAAAAGGCTGAAAACGTAAAGGAGAAATGAAAAAAAAATTCTTATTTTCTGATCCTGGTGGAAACCAAATATGGCATTGACGTGGTGCCCTCAGATTCAAAAGGAAACCCACCCAGACATTCCTCTGTACCCACTTTTTTAGGTTCTATTCCTGTTCGCCTGACATTCCCCATCCAATGCCAGGAGACCCCCAGCAAAGCAGCTGCTTGGTCTAGGCAGAAACAGAGTCAAACCTTCAAGAATAATTCTAATAATTAACAATTAATGATTTAGTTAAAAAAAAATTGCGCTTTTGCTCTTATTTCACTTTTTAAGGTACACTTATTAAAAATAGATATCCTTGAATCTGGGATTTCTAGAGAGAGCACAGGGGAAAGGCTTCCCCCTCAGCTACGAGTGTTTGCTCTTGGCAGGTACAACAAATCCCTTCCATGCACAGAGAAACAGTTTTTAAAGAATAATAGGAGGGAAGCCTGCAAGAAATCAGAATGAAATCTATTGGTTACAATTGGTTGCAATTGTATTGGCTACAATTGTATCAGTCACTTGGTTACAATTGGTTACAATGGTATTGGTTACAATTGTATTGGTCACTTAGTTACAGTTGGTTACAGTTGTATTGGTTACAATTGTATCAGTCACTTGGTTACAATTGTATTGGTTACAATTGTATCAGTCACTTTGTTACAAATGTATTGGTTACAATAGTATCGGTCACTTGGTTCCAATTGGTTACAATTTTATTTGTTACAATTGTATTGGTCACTTGGTTACAATTCTGCTGGTGTAAGCAAAGTAATGATGGGTTTGGCTTCATGAAAGGTGAAGCAGTTAAATGTGAGTGGGGTATTTGTTATTGGGCTTTTAATCTGCTTACAAAGTTGCAGGATACGATTTTTTTAGAGACTTTCCCCTTTCTCTCTTGGCCAAGGAGCCCTTGGTTCTTCCAGCACTGGTACATTAATAAAACCCAAACAAATTAAAGACAGTCAAGCCCTTCCAGCTCCTTTCCCTTCTTCCCAAGTCCTTTTCTCCCTGGGATCAGCCTCTGAACAACATGGGCTTTTTTTTTTCCCCTGCCCTGTCATTTCTTTCTGGTAAAATACAATGTCCTTGAAGGAAGGTAATGACTGTTTTCTGCCAGCTGTGCCTCTCAGAACACACACCTCACCTGGAAATTCCCACCTTCTGCTCAGGTTAGTTCCCTGCTGTTGTTTTGCACAATTCCCAGGGCTGCAGGAATTTCCCAGGCACGACCCCTCTATGGGATCATGGGCTGCAGGAAAGGAAGGAACACAGTTGTCCCTTGGATTCCAGAATGTGATCTGTCTGTGGGTTTGGTATATCCAGCTTCATATATCCTTTCTGGATCTCCAGAACACCCCCCACTGGAAGACTTTTCCTTAGGGTGGTTTCTCCATCCCTCTGCCCTGGAAGGGCTGCAGAAGCAGAACCTTTTGTTCTTCATTTCCCAGTGCAAATGCCAGCAGATCTTCTCCAGGGACAAAACAAGTCCAGGCTCGCTGCCAAGTGTTTTTCCTTGTCTTAGACCCTGGCATTGCTTTATGTCTTCTTTCCAGTTCTTCCAATCTCCAGGACTGCTGGGAGATCCACCTCAGTCTCGGCCCATGTCACTTTGATGACCCAGCTCAGGACAGTGGTGACCCAAAAAGGGACACGTTTCTTGGGCGATCAGCTTGTCATCCTTCCATTCTTTCCCAAAGTGCCATGGCAGCACTCCAGGCAGATGTCACCCCCTGAACCCCACTCTTGGTGCTCAGAAGAGTCAGCCAAGATTGTGGTGGGGCTCCCTGCCTTAGCTTTCCTTCAGTGCTGAAGGAATGAATTGTTCCCCACAAAGCCAATGCCAGCAGCTCCAGGATGGACCGGCCACGGTCCAAGGCTGAGCCCATCAAGGGTGGTGACAGGTTTCAGAAGGGGACAGAAACCCCTGCACAGCTGCAGCTGGACAGAGGGGTGAGAATGTGGGAGGGGAACAGCCCTGCAACCACAGGGCAGTGCACGAGGAGGGGCAGGAGGTGCTCCAGGTACCAGAGCTGATGTGCCCCTGCAGCCCATGGAGGTCCATGATGGAGAGGAGACCCACCTGCAGGACCCCACACGAGAGCAGGGGGTGCCCAAAGGAGGCTGTGGCCCCGTGGGAAGCCCACCCTGGTGCAGGGTCTTGGCAGGAGGTGTGTCCCCATGGAGAGAGGAGCCCACACTGGAGCAGCTTTGCTGGTAGGACTTGTGACCCCGTGGGGGACCCAGATGGAGCAGCCTGTTCTGAGGGACTTCTGCCTGTGGAAGGGACCCCTCTGGAATAGGGGAAGGGGATGAGGAGCCCTCCCCCTGAGGAGAAAGGAGCAGCAGAGACATGGCATGAACTGGGCACAGCCCCCCTTTCCCAGCCCCCTGCACTGGGCAGGGAGAGAAAATGGGCAATGAAGGTGAGCCCAGGAAGAAGAGTGGGGAGAGAAGGTGTTTTAAGATTTGCTTTTAATTTCTCATTTCCCTGTTCTGGTTAGGCTGGTGAGAAATGAAATGGATTTCCTCCAGCTGAGCCTGTTCTGCCCATGATGGTGACTGGTGAGTGGGCTCTCCCTGCCCTCATCTCCACCCAGGAGCTTTTTCCTATATTCTCTGCCCTGCCCAGCTGAGGAGGGGAGTGATGGAGCAGCTTTGGTGGGCATCACCCAGGGTCAGCCCACCACAACAATGCTCTGGGATATGGTCAGTCTGTGGTGCAGACTCTGCATCCTTTGCTATCCCAAAAAATCAGTCAAGTCACAGTTTGGAAAAGTGGCTGCTGTGAGTAGGGAGCTACTATATTTTATCAAAAATATGATGAGTTTAATGTGCACAGTTCACAACACTCCTCAGAGTAAAGTCTGCCCAAAATATGTGGTGACACAACAAACTGTGTCTGCTCCAGCCCAGTCTGTCACTGGGCACACACTGAATATCCAGAGAGATGAACTTTGTTCAAAAGCCCACACTGAAGCACTGTTGCTTTCCATTTTGCACTGTACCAAATGTATGTTTTTAAAACCTGTTTTAGTTGTTCTTTGCTCCAATGAGCTCTTCAAGAGGAAAAGAATACTCTGGAAAGTCAAGCATCTCACTCATCATCTGTTTTGTCTCTTTAAATGCAGCTGAGTTAAATACTAAATCCTTTGGCCTGTCAGGGCCAGTCTGAGACAGGCTCCAGTAGATGCCATGCCCCACAAAGCCCTAAGGGGATCCTGGGGGTGCACTGGTGCCAGGGACTGAGATGGTTTTAATTCCAGTATTAGGACTTTCACTCCTCCTTGTGCTCTGATTTCCACTGTTTTCCCTGTTGTAAAGGGGAATACAGTGGGTGAGAAATGATGGACAATCCAGGTGCATGTTTTCTCCAATACACTGAAGTTCCCATTAACTTTAGATTGGGTCACATTTATTTGTCCTGTCTCTCTCAGTGTCAGCAGGGCCTCCCTCTCTGCCTGCTGTGCACCAACCACCCAGAGATTCCACTTCTTCATGTGGTCCTTGGCATTTTTCAGGTTCTTCTGCTTCATGTGATGCTTCCCAAAGTGCTGCTGCTTCCCCTCCTTTCCAGGGCAGTCTCCTGAGGAGCTCGAGGGGAGCTGAGTCAGGTGCTGACTGTCAAGGCTGAGGCATTCCTGAGGTCACAGCATGGCCTGGCAGGGGCTGGGGATGCTCCAGATGTGCTAAACATGTGGAAAACGTGTTATTTCTTATTTAGAGCCACATCCAGCTGTGTGACAGGGGCTCAGACTCTTCTGAATGAGCCTCTCTAGGCTTGCAAAGGCACTGCCACTTGCCTTTTAGGCTTGGCTGAAATGCAAAGTGCAAAGGTGCCAGTATTTGTGTGTGTGCTTCGCAGTGGGATGGGAGGAGAGACACTGCTTCTGTCTCTGGGAAAACAGCCACCAAAAAAAGTATTCTGGTGGTTTTTCCCAAGCTCTCACAATACTCACATTAAAACAACAAGTGGTGCTTAGCCCATTTCGGGGCAGAATTATGAATTGTGGTCTGCTGGGAATGCTGGCCTGTGCATCTATGAGATTGGAACTGTGCAGACTTGAAAATAAGCTTGTTTTTAATACCTTCCTTGTTTCTTTTTTCCTGAAGCCTAAAGAGAAAGGTCTTGCCTGCATGTAAAAGTTGGAGCGTTATAAATAATTTGCTCTGTCCCTTTCAAGACTGACTGTAAAAATGGGAATATTTGCTTTCAGCCCAGTTTGTTTTCTGTTGACTTAATTTGATAGCTGTCCAGATAAAAATATGAGCTAATATGTTCTGGCATATTTACTCCGAATGCGTGTGACATCAGCTGGCTGTTGCTATCTTAGGCAATGTCAGAGTGATGTCATGCAGTCACTCGGTTTTAAACGAATTCCAGATGAAATACGACTCCTCTGGAGGTTGTGGTGGGTGTGAGGCTGCACAGCCAGGTTCAGGTTGTATCAGCTCAGAGGTATTTCGAGTTTTGTTGCAATAGCAGGAATATCTGATAGCAAATAGATGGGAGAGATAAAGCACGGCTCAAAACAGGGTCTTCTTCAAGATGTTTATCATGGCACGCTTTGTAATTTTAATTTATATTTGCTGTCCAAGTTTTTCTGCAGTCTTGACATTCACAAATGCAGCCACTGAGTTTGTGTGACTGATTCATGGGGAGTGTAAATCACCCAGTGATTGCCTCGGCATGTTTTCTGCACTTAGGCTGAGAGCAGGGGAATGTGCAGGGGTGACCTCAGAGCCTTAAAGCCTGGCATAAATATCAACTCGTGAAAATGATCTCACTTCTCCATTGATAAGCCAAATTCACACTGAGGGTGTGCTTAGCATTTCCTCATTTGTGCAGCTTTTCATTTCCAGGCAATGAAGTTATTCCTTAGTTGAAATAACAGTGATTTTGGCTGGCTCAGACAGCTCCCAGTGATACCCAGATATGACCTAAACCAACCCAAAATTCATGCCAAACCCATCAGGTTTGTAGGTGATCGCCTGTTTATGGAACCACAGATTGCAAAAGTCCCAGATTGCCTTCAAAGATTTAAAAATTATCCTAAAGCATCTGTTAAAGCAAGAGTTGTGATTTCTAGTTTTCCTGTGCGCCTCTTAGGTTTTATTTTTATTATTTTTTTATCTTTAGCTTTTTTTTCTTTTTGCCACCTCCCACTCCTCACTAACTCTATCCTAGAGCTCACACTTGTTTCCATGTAATGCTCCTAACTCCATGAAGAATTCCAAAGAAGCCACTGAGAGTTTGCTCCAGATCATTTTGTTGCTGTTTTTATTCTTATTTCAGCTCCTATCCAGCAAAGCATTAGTAAAAAATCTTGGCAGGTAAGGGGTTTTTCATGTGAAAATCAGATTTGGTGTGATTATTTCTCTGGTATCTGCAGCCATCAGGTCCTGTGGTTGAATTAGGAGTCCTGTGAGTAAGGACACTGCTTTGGGCATCAGCTGAGGTCAAGCAGAAGGAAAGTCCACCAGTTAAACTCAAGGCAGGAGCTGCTGAGCCCCTGGTGAGGACACAGGTCTGCAAAGGGTGGTCCAAGCCCACCTGCAGCTCAGCCCACACTCTCCCTCTGTGCTGAACATGATTTTGGGAGGTTGGCCCATGGTCTCCAGGTGACCTCTGCTCAGTTATCTCCATTTGGGGCCATCACAACTAATCGTTTGGGGTTTTTTATTCTTTTCTATTTTCAAAGGGGATGAGATGCTGGTTTTTGATGTTGGCTCAGGTCACTCCCTTTTACCTGCACAACAAAATAGAACATGCTTAAATATAAATAACTGGGCTCCTTAGTGGGATTTTTTTAAAGACTCTTCACAAAGCATGTCATGTTCTTGCCATGCCATGGACTCTGTGGCTTCACTTGTGGTGTTAAGAAGGCAAATAATGTGTTTTAGGAAGAATTGTGGCTTTCTGTGGATTTCCAGCTCAGCTGATGAGTAAGGAAGGACAGGATGGCTGGATCCCAGCAGGGACATCCCCCTGTGATGTGATGCTGTTTCTGTGCTCCCAGACCCTGCAGTGTGTGCTGACCCTGAGAAGAAGGTGCAGCCTTTTCCAGGGATCCCTTGGAGCAACTCTCCAGCTGGAAAGGGCAGAGAGCTCAAAGGCTGTGGCAAGGCAGAGCCATCTCAGTTCTTGGTGGCTTCTGCAAACTGTGCCCAAAAGGCTGAGGTTGGACCCCAGATGTGGCTTTTGTTGCTTTGGGTTTATCTGTACTCCTGCCAGGCTGCTCTTTGCTGGGCAGATCATGAGGATCCTCAAAGGGACAGGCTGAGGCAAAGGCTCCTGACATAAGAAAGGTGTGGAGATGTTGGAGCAAATCTNAGGTCCCTTCCAACCCAAACCCCACTCTGACTCCAGGGAGCCCACCTGGCTCTTGTAACTTCTCCCCAGGGCTGTGGTCACCTCCTCAAGGGTGGGATAACCTCCATGCACTCGTGTGCTGCACTGGTGGAGAGGTGATCCCAAGAACCCCTTGGAAAACCCTTACTTCTGTGGAAACCTCCTCCTGCATCCTGTTAAAGTATTTATACTGTGAAGTTCTGTTTTATCATTCCTACATCAATATTGAAGTTTAATGTCAATATTAGTATGAAGTGTCTGTGAGGGTTTGGAAAATAAGAATCGGGAAGATCAAATATTTTATTTATGCCCAGTAAATTTTTAAAGCCTCCCTTGTGTTTTGATCAGAAATGCATATTCCTGAACTATTTAGTTTCCAAAGCCTTCCTGTGAGGTAACATTTTTCAGGGGTCTGCTGTGTCCTCATGGAGATATGTGGAAAGTCAACTCTGCCCTCACCTGCACCCCGGGCAGTGCTGCTTGAAGGTCTCCTCTGGAAGGAGAAGCAATCATTACAAACCCTGTGCAGACAGTGTGGAGCAGTGAGTGGGGTATAAATGGGATGTAGATTCCCTGATCCTTTAAAAGTTCCCCCTGGCACGACCCCGGGGCTCCTTCCTGCTGCTACTGCCCCAGGGGCTCAGCTTGGGCAGAGAAATTCACTGCCTTCTGCTCTTAGGAACGTGGAAAACAACAGCAATAACAACAATAATAATATTATTAATGTAAAAACACAACAAAAATATCATGTAGACAAAATTAACAGGCTTTTATTTCAAATGAAACATTTTCTCTCCTTTTCTTTTGATATAAAGTGTTCTAAGTAAGAATAATCATGGAAGTGAAAAAGAAAAAAACCAAATCCAAACCACCACCTGCCTTTAGAGACAAGGATGCTCATTCTTAGTAATAGCAGATAAATATGTGTGCACTTCATTACTAATTAATGTCAAATAACATTCCCTTGACCTCCAGGTGAAGGCTCCCATTGGAGGAGGCTTGGATTTACTGGTGGTCATGTTTTATATAAATATCAATAATCCCTGTAAGGAAGGGACACCTTCCACCAGCTCGGGTTGCTCCAGCCTGGCCTTGGACACTCCCAGGGATCCAGGGGCAGCCACAGCTTCTCTGCCCACCCTGTGCCAGGGCCTGCCCACCCTCCCAGCCAACAATTCCTTCCCAATATCCCATCTAACCTTGCCTAGAGTAATTTTGAAGCCATTCCCTGTGTCCTGTCCCTCCATCCCTTGTCCCCAGTCCCTCTCCAGCTCTCCTGGAGCCCCTTTATGCTCTGGATAAAGGGAGAGCCACTGGATGGGGCTCTCAGGTGTCCCTGGATCCTTCTCTTCTTCAGGTGAGCCCCCCCAGCTCTCCCAGCCTGTCCCAGAGCAGAGGGGCTCCAGCCCTTGGATCATCTTTGTGACCTCTTCTTGACTTGCTCCAGCAGCTCTGTGTTCTTAATTTAAAGGGTAAATCTCCTCATGGCAGAAAATATTATGGTTCAGATTCCCTCTGGGAAGTGAAAACAAAAAGGTGAGTACCACACACCCATGTCCCAAGATGGAGCTTGTTTCTTGTCTCAGGGTTTGGGTTCTTTATTTGTTTTCTACAGGACCAAGCATGTTGTCATCAGTAAATAAATAAGCTGATCATAGATTTATCCTGGGCAGACAGGAGTGTTTGATCCCATATCCCACCTGAGAGCAGAGAGCTCTGCAGTCACATAGGACCTTGCACTAACTGTGTTCATGTCACTTTTACTTTTCATCATAAGTAGCTACAACTGGGGAGAACATCTCAGATGGTCTCATTTTCACCATTTCTATCTAAAAGGCTTTAAGGACTGCCTTGGACAACACCTCTCTGCTGTCTCTGAGGTGTCCAGCTTGGAGGGAGATGCTCTCACGTCCCACTGCGGGCCAGGAGAGCTCCAAGGGTCTCACTTGGGACCCCTTGAGTTGCAAGAGAGTTGGCTTTAGTCACTCCTAACAATTTGCCATCTTGCCCAAAATCTGGGTCAGTAAATATACAAAATTATTGGATTGTTACTCAGGCAAGAAAACCCAGTTTCCCAGGCTATTGGCTAAAAACCAGGTACTCCTTTTCCATGTTAAGTTCCTGGGATCAAACAGTGTTCCTGATGAGCTCCAGAGGAGCAGCCCCTCTTCATTTCACTTATTTTAACTGAGCAATGCCTTTCTTGGCATGGGAAACACCACTCCTGGTTTCCTCCTTTGTTCAGATAAAGCACACGTAGAACCTTCAAACTTTACCCTTCATGCCCTTTTCTGCCAGAGTTTTTATTGGCATGGAGAGGAACAGCCCGTGATTAATCCAAGTGTTCATTAGAGCCATTTCTTTTCCACGGGAGCAGCACAGAGGTGGATTTTGGAGGTGGTGGCAGCGACTTTGCCTGAGCAGGATCCCTGTCCAAGGGCTGCAGGATAATTAGAGACCTGCCCTCATTTGCACATTGCCAGGATGCTGCCAGGAAATATTAATGGCTCACTTTTTATTCATTTAGCCTGTGTTTTTGAGAGATGCCTAAAAACAAAAAGATCATATCTGTATGTTGTTTTTTAATTTATTTTCACCTTTTTGTCTCCTTTGGAGACCCCTGGTGTATCAGCACTTTGTTTACCACAAATTAAACCTTAGCTGATTGTTTACCAGGCTGAAGACCCTTGTGCATTACTCTGGCACTTTCCCTTTTTTTAATAATCACAACCTGGGATTCATTTGCAAGAGGCCCTAATCTGCATGAGAATTATACAATTAACTTTTGATTAACCGCCTAGTTCTCCTCGCAACCACGGTGTATAGGATACTCTGCATTTAAATAATTTGCCTTAAATTGGGAGCAGGCCTTTCATTAAACCGGTGAGTTTGACTAAACAACAACATTTGGAGATAATCAGGGTCAAGACAATAGGCGAGGCTGCAAGGCTAGAATGTCATCTTTAAATATAACAGCTGAGATAAAGGCACCCAGATTGTGCCTTATCAAAACACAAAAAATCAAAGCTCTCTCTTGTCTGTGGCAAAATACCAGGCCCTGGTGTTTAGGGCGACCATTGTTTGGCCTCGGAGTGTTGCAGGATTTGCATTCAGAGAGCCGGCTCTGACACACATTACATCACGTAGGGTACTTATCTCGGAGTCTGACAATAATTATCAGGAAGAATATAGTCAGAATGACTTTTTTGTGATTTTTATGCATCCCCAACACAAGGAAGGGGAGATAACAGCATTATGAAAAAGGGGAGAGTCTCCAAAGGCTCTCCCTGGAGCTGCGTTCTTCGATTAAATTTGCCGTGCCACTCTGGTGTGCTGAACAAGTGGAAAGAAAGACTGGGAGGCTTTTATGGAGGGTAATAATAGTCCTGAACACAGCCCTTACCAAAAGATAAGATCCATTGTCGAAACAAACAAAGGCAGAGGTATTAAACACCACTTGAAGAATATATATGAGCAAAGTTTGAAATCCTTGCCTTTTCTTCATACCTTGAACCTGGCTCTGTGGCGTGGTCATCTTCTACCCAGGACCTTGGCCAGCCTGGAGGGTTCCACTGTGGCTTTTCCCTCTGTCCTGCACTTGGAGGGGTCTGTGATGGGATCTATCCTTGTTCCAGGGAAGCCAGAGGAGAGACTTAACCATCACTGGTGGTGCCTGCTCTGCAGGGTTATTTTTTTTTCATGTATTTGTTGCCAATACGGTCTTTTGTCCCAACAATGCCTTTGCTGTAATAATTTATGGTTTCTTTTTCACAGGATGGCTGTGATCTTGCATCAAAGGTCATCATCCAGCTCACCCAGGACAGCTGAAGGTGAGGGACACCTCGATCGATTTGTAGGAGCACAAAGTGCCAGGATAAGGGGAATGGTTTCCCAGTGCCAGAGGGTGGGTTAGGTGGGATATTGGGAAGGAACTGCTGGCTGGGAGGGTGGGCAGGCCCTGGCACAGGTTGGGCAGAGAAGCTGTGGCTGCCCCTGGATCCCTGGGAGTGTCCAAGGCCAGGTTGGACGGGGCTTGGAGCACCCTGGGCTGGTGGGAGGTGTCCCTGCCCATGGCAGGGGGTGGAATGAGATGATCCTTAAGGTCCTCCAACCCAAACTGTTCTACAATTCTGTATTAGAAAATAGTTGAGAAAATGCATTTCTCAACATTGTACTAAACACACATGACAATTTTTCCTGACTCTGTGTCTTCTGCATCCCATATCCCACTGGCTTTTACAACGTGTGTGTGTATATATATATATATATGTGCATGTATATATATATAAGCAGTATGTTTCCAGGACCAACAGCTCAGTCAGTGCAGTCTCTGCAGCTGCTGGAGCAGCGAGAGCTGAACAGATTTGAGCTCAGCTGCTGCACCTGCTTTTCCTTCTGTGCCACCCACGTGCTCCGGGGTCTCTCCAGGCTGACTCCTGGAGACCTGCAGGAAGGAGGGAGGCTGAATCACAGCTCCCTTACCTGGGCACTGATAAACTTGTTTGGGGAAGTAATCAGGGAAGAGAAGGACTGGGGAGGAGGAGGAGGAGGGGGGAATGTGGGAACATGGTTGGAGGCAGGGGAAGGGAATGATTCATGTGGTACCTCTGAAAGTTCAGAAGTTCAAGCCTGGCAAAGCTTTGGTGTTCTGGATCAGTATCTGTATAAAGGTGTGACCCTTTCAGGTCTCTCTTTCAACCTTCTCTTTCCTCCACCCCTTTTCCCCTTTACTCCTTTTCCTAAGTTTTTATTGCTTTCAGGGGACCCCATTCTTCTCCTAAAGTGAATCCAGGTCCTTGCTTCTGTTCCCTTCCTGTTTCTTGTGCTCCCAGCAGGCACTGGACCTTTTTGTTAGTGCATTGTTGAGTCACTTGGGGTATTCAATCCTTTACAATAATGTTCCATATGCCAATGATGGAGCGTGTTTCATAATGCACAGGCAGTCCCAAGCACTCAGGAGTGGAGGTGAGGCCCCCAGATCATGTCATTTGGCTTAAAAATAAGATTGTGGGAAGAAAAATGTCATTTGTGTCCCTGTGTTTGGCTTTTCTTTTGGATTTTTTTTATTTTAACCTGATGGGTACTTAAAGAAATTTAAAAAAAGGCAAAGGAAAGGAATGTGAGAAATAGAAAAGCACAGCTTTGTGAGTAAAGCAGAGTATCAGGGGGCTTGTGATTAAATCTGTATATAACATTTGAATGGAGCACCAGAAGATACTTTATTTCCTGAGTAAATCAAAGTGCTTCGATATGGAATAAACTGCAAGTGTGTATTTCCAGACTGCTCTCAGCTGCTCCTCTAGAGCCTCTCCCCCACTCCAGGGCACACCAGCAGCCCTAAAGTCTTGGGGTTTCTTTGATTTGGGGTTTGGGGTGGTTGTTTGATGAGGGACCTGGCAGTGATTCTCAAGCTCTTCCTGTAGCTGCTTCTTACAAGGTTTATGAGTGGTGCCACAGCCCTTCTGTGAGTGCTTTTGGATTCATGGAAGAGTGACTACCAGGCCTTCTGCTGGCACAAACTGGCTAAAAGAGACAGTCCACACCACAGACCTCCATGGCCAGTTAGAAACTGGGGGGAGCTGGCTGGGAGAACTGGCTGGGCTTCGGGCAGAAGGTGCTGAGCAATTGTGCTGGGCATCCCTTCTTTCTCTTGGGTTTTGTTACTCTCCTTATCATTCCTATTATTATTATTATTATCACCATACTATTATTCTTATCTTCATCATTGTTGTTAAAGGGGAAACCACTGCCTGGGCACTCTCACAGCATTCAGGGAGTCCCAATCCCTGGAGGGGTTCAAGAAACACGAGGCACTGGCACTCAGGGACATGGCTTAGCAGCAAACCCCTGGGACTGTGCTGTGGGAAACCTAATCGAGCTCCTCACCCTAAGGAGAACCCAGCAGATCCCAGGGAGACACCGAGGCACTTCCCCAAATGAAAGTCCTGATCATTTAGCAATAGACAATGCAAGGAATGTGGCAAAGCTTGGTTTCCTCTGTGCTGTTAACACGGCTGGAATCCCAGGTCACTTTGATTGGGAAGGTTTTCTCAGCTCCACTCCCAGTTTTCCTAGGAAGACCTGCTTTCTTTTCCTGCAAACACCCAGGATCCCCCAGACCTTCCAGATGCATTTGAATACAATTAAATGAGCCTGCTGAGATTGTAGAAGACTTTGATTCCTCTGATCCAAGTATCTTTGCAATCTCTGCAAAGCTGCCATTAGTGATTTCATGCTTGCCATGAACTATAAATACTCTTCATTAAACCAAAGTAAAACTCAGCCAGGACAACTTGAGTTCCCTGAAAGAGCAGCAAGACCTGGCACTCAGCAGTGGATGCTTTTCCCACGTCAAGACAATGCCTTCATTTCTTCCAGAACTTAAATTAAAAAAAAATAAAGAGGTACTTAGAAAACATCTTGTACAGAAAAAAGAAGATGCTCCCTTATTTTCTGACAGGGCAGAGAGGCCTTTGGGGGATCTTGGAAGCATCTCCAGCCAGAAGGTGTGTGAGAGGTGCAGCAGCAGGACAGTGTTGCAGCAGGAGCAGAGCCTCGAAGCTCCTCCACACAACAGAGTCTGGCAGGCAGAGTCAGGAATTATGTTTAAAAGCTGTTGTAGCAAGTAGGAGGGGAGCAGGAAGCCTTGGAGATATTAGAGTGTGATTTACAGACAAATCTATTGAAATGAGAGTTTGCACAAGAATTTCTGCCTTTGCCCTGCACTGATAACCAGGAACTTTGGGGTTGTGTCCAGGAGGAAGAGCTTGTGCCTTCCCTGTGAGTCCTTCCCTTGGTGGAAAGAGCTACATTTTGGTGTCATATTGTCTGCTCTTCTTCTTCTACACTTGCCTGATTTATGAGCTTTTCTTTTCCCTCTCTCTGCCCAACACCACCACATGGGCAGGGAGCAGGGAAGGACATGCCGAGTGCTGAGCTCCTGCTGTGTATGAGCAGCTGCTCTGGGGCTCAGGGGGTGCCAGGCAGGGTCTGGTGGGCAGTATTCCCAGGAGCTGGGTACAGTTTAGCACAGCAGTGACCCTGAGAAGGTTGCTGGATGTCAGAATATCTCAAGCTGGAAGGGACCCACAAGGACCATCCAGTCCAACCCTCAGCCCTGCCCAGGACCAGCCCCAAGAGTCACCCCCTGTGCCCCAGAGCATCATCCAAACCCTCCTGCAGCTCTGGCAGCCTCGGGGCTGTGCCCACTGCCCTGGGGAGCCTGGGCAGTGCCCACCACCCTCTGGGGGAAGGACCTTTCCCTGAGATCCCCCCTGACCCTGCCCTGACACAGCTCCAGCCATTCCCTGGGTGCTGTCCCTGGTCCCCACAGAGCAGAGATCAGTGCCTGCCCCTCCCCAGGAAGTTGTCCCTGCAATGAGGTCACCCCTCAATCTCCTCTTCTCCAGCTGGACACCCCAAATACCCTCAAGTGTCCTCACACCCTTCCCCTCCAGGCTCTTTCCCATCATTTGCCCTCCTTTGGACAATCTCCAATGACTCCATCTCTTTCTTATATTAATAGCTCTGTAAATTTACAGGATTTTCATTCTCACCCATAATACAACATGGAACTTTTTTCCTCTGTAACACCATCCTGGGGTTGGGAAAGCATCGGGGATACACCTGGGTTTTGTGAATTCATTGTCTTCCTAAAAGTCCAAACCTAAGATATAAACTTTCATATTTCATCTTATAAACCCTCCATTAACGTCCTCTCCAGATTAGAGACTTTTTAAAAGCTTTTCTTGCTAATACTTATCATTTTTTCCCCAGTATTTTGGTTTTTTCTCCCAGAGAATTTACAGAAAATCCTGGAGATATTAGAGTACCTGTGATTTAACCCCAAATGTACTTACGTTGGATTTTTCACAATAATTTCTGCCCTTTACCCTTCACTAGTGACCAGGAACACACCTGTTGTTGTGTATGGGAGGAGGGTGGCAGGGCTTATTTCCAGATTTCAGAATCCAGGTATAAAAGGCTGCTTTAAAATAAAGCTTTTTACTGATAAAAATCAAAGTTCATGGATGCATTTACAAATAACAGCACAGATACTCGTTATCTTCATATCCCTGTCATCCAAGTCACCATTAATTGGCTAAAATATTAAAGGTAAGATGTCATCACTTATAACCACTTCATTTATAGTTCTGAATGACAGGAAAGGTGAAAGTATTGACAGGGCTGACAGTGGATTTGGGAAGGAGGAAAGATCAGGAGTCCAATTTTGGTCTCTTTAAACCAGAATTTGCACGAAGTCATTCAGGGATGGGAGTCACAGAGAGAGTAAAAGGCAAGGCAGGATGAAAGGAGACAAATTGTGACTGGGGAGGTGGATCTGAGAGTCATTTGTATAAAAACAGACATCGAAGTGTCTACATGGCTGAGCTGCTGAGCTATTGACCTCCTTGCCAGGTGAAGATGGAGGTGTGTCATGGGATGTTCTTCAGGAGAAGGTGAGGAGGGTCAAGGAGGAGAATGAAAACTGGAGGATAAGAGGGAAAGAAGCAGGAATGTCCAGAACAGCTCCTGAATCCTGGGCTTTACTCAAAGGATAAGTAAGGGCTGCTGAAATAGGGTTGAAATACGGATGAAGATTGTTGGCAGAACCAGAGAACTGGCCTTCATTTCCCTGAGAAAGGAGGTTTTCTCACTGCTCTACTTCAGGATTGTCCTGTCTTGAGCCATTCTGGGTCCTATTTCGGATTAACTATCAGGTGCAGTTTTATAATGTGGGAATAAAACTTCAAACTGTTGTTCTGGGGGATTAGACCACTCTCACTCTCAATCCCTTTCAACCTCAGTTATTGCATGACTCTTACAGATACCAAAAATATAAGTATGTGGTAAAGCTCTTTGAAATACTCAGCAGTTTCTGAGCCAAACTCAGACACATTTTTGTTGGTTTGTTTGCTTGCTTGTTTGTTTTTTAAGGAAAATTGTCTTTCAGTGCAGGAAAAGGTGCTATCTGTGTTACGTGATACCAAAGAGGGGTCAGGAAAAGAGCTTCAGTGCACTGTCAAAAGATAATCTGTGTTGCCCATCACAGCAAAAAGGTAAGGAAGTATTATTGTGATGGTGCAGGCAATGGGAAATGGGGTGAAGAAAGTGAGAAGCTCAAGGTCACCTCGGGAGTCTGTGGCAGAGCTGGAAACACAACCCAGGCTCTTTACTCCAATCAATACATTAATAATGGCAATGGCCACCTCACCTCCCTTGCACATTCCCTCAGTGAGGCTCTGACTAACTTGTTAAAGAGCTTGTGTGATTAATCAGTGCTGCTGGAAACATCCCAGCAGGTGCAGTGCTACCATTTCTGCAATTACAGCTCGATTCTCTCTCAAATTAGAGAGGATGAGTGGTGCTGATGGCACGGGGAAGATGCTCCTTAGGAAGGGGTAAGGTGAGGTTGAGTCGTATTTCATGCTCTCTCACCTTTAAAGTGTCCTGCCCAGCCCTGGGAAAGTCAGAGAGCAGGTGATGTATTTCTGATTGCTGCCTTTCAGCTCTGCCAAACACCTCCTGCAGCCAGTTTGGAATTGCTACGAGAGCATCACTTACAGAGGAGGTGCTGCCAGCACGGGCAAACAATAGCAGATATGATAATAAATGATTGCACAGCATCTGCTTTGCACCTCTCCCCATCTAACAGGGGAGGAAAACAAATGAGTTGACAGATTTGCTGCTGAGCAGGAGTCAGTGGTAAGTAGCTGAATTCTTTCTGCAATGTGTGTGTCACATCAGGTCTCCTTTTTGCCTCCCTGAGTCAGAAGAGCCTCCCTCCCTGCCTGGCACCGAGGGGGAGCTGCACAGTGACACCCCAGCCATGGCAGAGCAGAGCTGCTCCTGCATTATCACATCATTTTGGCTTTCACTTCAAGGAAATGGACACTTGATTCATCTTCTCACATATATTGATTCCATCCTCCTTTTAATTTAGCTCAGGAGCAGGCTATTAGCCCCCATTCACATTTACAATAAGATAATAGAACCTGATAGCTGTTCTCCCAATCCATTATGGGAGAGGGATAAAATAGTTTTGTTTCTGTGTGGAAGGATCTATTGACTCAGTCTCCTCTGCTGCATTTATAGCACTCGCTGTCCCCACTCCTGTACGTCTTAATAGGTGGAGTATTGATGAAAGCTCCTTCTGAAGAGCAGAGATAAAGGTTTTTGGGTATGAAAAGGAACCCAGCTCATTGCCTGGAACTTCTGTTAACTGTTTTAAGGCTTGTAGAAAACAAACCACACCTCTATCCTCACCATCAATCTTTGTTTTACATTTTCCAGGCTGCAAACCTAAGGAAGTTTTTGCTGGTGGGATCCCTCATTCCACCAACATCGACCAGGGATCCTCCAGATGGGCTTTCAGAACATCAGCCCCACCCCAGTTCCAGCACAGCTCAGTGTGAACAGCAAATCCTTGATCAGACCAACTCATGGACGTGGGAACTGCTCCTTTTCTGATTTCTCTGGTAGTGTCAGAGCCAGCCTGGCCTCACCCTCCACACAACTGCTGTAAGTCCTCCAAGTCATGGAATTCCAGAATGGTTCAGGTTGGAAGGGACCTTAAAGCCCATCCAGTGCCACCCCCTGCCATGGGTAGGGACACCTTCCACCAGCCCAGGTTGCTCCAAGCCCTGTCCAACCTGGCCTTGGACACTTCCAGGGATCCAGGGGCAGCCACAGCTTCTCTGGGGAACATTTAAATTCCTGTGCATCTACTCAAGAACTCTTTTCTTTCATCCAGAAATGAGGGATATCTATTAATTCTTAGTTTGGGATGGTCTCTTAAAGAATAGATGCTGTGCCTGCTGCTGTAACTGCAAGTCCTGCTGGGGTGGAAAGGTGGTTTCACTGCTATTTAACAGCAGGAGGGTGGAAAAGAGGGAGAAAACATCAGAGATTTTGTTAAAAGAGTTTGAAACCAGATGTGTTTTGCTGTGGTACCTGCAGAAGTGTTGATTGCCTCTCTCTCTCAGCCTGTGGGGTTATCAGGAGTCAGAGTGTTCTGCAAGAGAAAAGGGAGGTGCATCTTTCACTTCTGCAGCTTCACCCAGTCCTTGAACATGGTCCTGGGTCTTTGCTGTCCCTTTGGTCACCAAAAACACAAAAGAGGCAGGAACAGCACATCCATCCCCTCCTATGGCTACCCATAAACCCCAGTTATTGTGCAGAGTGGAAGGAGAGATGGACACAGTGGAAATCTTTATAAAAGCCTCGCCCCAGACCCGCCTTGAACCTGCCATAGAACTGCAGGGCCCCATTCCCTGTTTATTTTCCTTTATATTTCTCACACACAGGCAAATTCATCAAAGCTTAATGACATTTTAATGCAGCCAGAGAAGCAAAAGTTTTGTTTGGTGCAAGAATACGCTTTTGTCTTTAATAAAATAATTAATCTAATGTGTTCAAAAGTCCTGCTTCTAATTGTTCCTGCCATGGAAAAGGTACAGTGGGATTAAATGAATCCATAAGAGACTTGTTTCCTTGTGCAGTAACTACCCGTGTTCTTTGAAAGGCCGTCCTTTTTTTTTTGAGTTCCTTATCTGAAAAGGTTTCCCATGTCTTCATGCAAGCAGTTGTCATGCTTTAGAAAAATCACAAGCAGCAAAAAGTCAGAATTGTCAGTTCAGAAGACACTGCTTGTTCCACTGGGTAAAACCGAGAAAGCAAGGCTGGCAAACGATCTTTAGGAAAGGGAAAAAAAAAAACCCAACCCCGATGGAAACAGCAGCGGAATGAAGATAAAAAGGGTTGCAGGCTTTATTCTCGTTGAAGGTTGGCAACGGGAAAGCTGTTGGAGTAGGAGAAGAATATCTGATAGGTCATCTGTTGTGTAATGAAGAATAGAAGACAGGAGACAAGCGAGGAGAAGCAAGGTGATTCCAGCCCTCAGAGGAATGGGAGATCTTATGAGAGAGACATGAAAGCAATACTTTTCTAAACTGACCAAATTTAATTTACTATCAACGAGCCCTGTAAGACTGCGAGCTGACAAAATCCATTTGTAACGTTGTGGGTGAGGCTGAAGTCATGCATTTTTCTCCTGTGGAATCATTTTATTGTATATTCTTTTCTCCTTTTTTTGTGCAGGTTTTCTGATTCAAAATTACCACTCCGATGTCAGATATTTCCTTGTCCTCTGATATCTGGGCTTAGTTACCCAAAACCTGATCCTGCCATTCCGTCTTCTTTAGTCACCATAAAACACGTTTTCACAGGGTGAACAAAAGCAGATAAATATGTTGACATTTAATATGCACAATTTTCTGCAAAATGTCCATATTGTTCTGCTCTGGATGTTCCTTGGGAGACACTGGAGCTGTCAGGATGTTTTGTGGCAATATTTTGACTGCTCGGCCTCGTGATCAATGAGCATCAGAGCAAATGCATTTGTGATTTCGGGGAGAGGGTGGGAAATGCTCTGGGTGAGGTTGTGGATGCTTTTCCTTTCATTTGTGACACACTGAGAGATGTGAAACTGAATCCTTTGGGCTGGGAAGATGTTGGGGTGGGACGTGATAAGAGCAGAATGACATTGGATCATAAATGCTTTGGGTACCAACATTCCCCAGGCCAGGCTGGGCCTTCCTTTGCTGTGTGGAGAAAGGGAAATGGTTATAAACTGATATTCAGTGGTGGGCACCAAATGTCAGGAGCTTCTGGGGTCATTTTCCAGGCCTGGCAGGAATGTGACAGGCTGGGAGAGCTGTGGGGGTTCACCTGGAGAAGAGAAGGATCCAGGGACACCTGAGAGCCCCTTGCAGTGCCTAAAGGAGCTCCAGGAGAGCTGGAGAGGGACTGGGGACAAGGCATGGAGGGACAGGACACAGGGAATGGCTTCCCACTGAAAGAGAATAGATTTAGATTAGATATTGGGACAAAATTCTTCCCTGGGAGGGTGGGCAGGGACTAGAATAGATTTCCCAGAGAAGCTGTGGCTGCCCCTGGATCCCTGGAAGTGTCCAAGGCCAGGTTGGACTGGGCTTGGAGCACCCTGGGCTGGTGGAAGGTGATGGAACAAGATAACCTTTAATGTCCCTTCCAAGTCTAATGAATTTGTGATTCTCTGAGTCCATTCCACAAATGGAGCTGTTCTCACTGAGAGAGGTCCCAATGTTTTGTGTTTATGAGTTTTACTTCAGAAGGAAGAAGAAATGACCATGTCCCACCAAGTTCTGAGCTCTGTTGGCATGGGATCACCAGCAGGGCTTCTCTCCAGTCTTCCACACCATGGAAAGGAGTTGGGGTTGGGCTGCTTCACCCTTCCATGGATGTCATCATTTCCTTGCAGGTAAAAGGGCTGGAGAAAGGAGAGGAGAAGGGAAAACTTCCAGTTACAGCCAACAACAGGCTGTGGAGAACAGTGCTGGTTTTAAGCCTGACTTAACCAGGCAGCAGGAGAAGTCCCTCCTCCTCAATCATGGAAAAATGGCTAGAAAGTGTAGGGTTAATTTTATGGAGGGGTTGAGCACCTTCAGCACAACAGGTGAGCCAAAGTCAGAGATACAACCTCGACTTCTGTCCCCTGTAATATGGAAGAATGTCTTGTTTGTGATGTCAGAGTAGCTCAGTAAACCAAAAAGCAAGAACAAGTAAAAAAATGAGCTCTATATTGCATTGTAACCCTGTTTTACAATTGGAATTCTTTGCCAGAATAGTTCCTCAAGTCATTATAAGAAGCTCTGTGCATGAACACTAATTTTATTTCATCTTGTTTTACAAATCTAATAGAAAAAAAACCCCAGCTAAATTAGGCTAAACCACTTGATTCCTCGGCACGCTTTTAAATACCGTAAACTAAGAAGATTATGTTACCCCCTTCCCCACAAATCAGGATTAAACTTGCATTTTCAGGGGTTTGTGCCAACAAAATCCCCAATTTGCTGAGCTCAAACTCTCTCATCTGGAGCCAGAGGCCAGAGGGGGAGATGCACTTTGGAAACGGCTCGGGCTGCGGGAGGTTTTTGGGAGAATTAGGACTTTTTCCCTAAACTCTCAGTGCACCATTCCTGCATGGGAAGAACAAGTTTCTTATCTCTGCAAGCACTCTGTTTGCTCAGTGTGCTCCTTGTTTCTCACAGGCTTGTATTAGAATTGGAGAATTTCACCTGCAGCACATCGTGCATCTGTTAAAATCTGTGCCAACCTCCTCATATTATTTTTAAGAGAATGTGAGTTCTCCTTCGTAAAATTCCGGTGGGCAATGAATTAAAAATGACAACTCTATATACGGTGAAAACAAGAAAATAAAATATACAAAACATTGCTAATGATCAGTTCTTGAAAAATTTACCAGCCACACGGTACCCAGGGAGCTAAACTCATTAGCAGCAAGTGATAGGAGAGCTGAGACACTCCGGGATGAGGCTCAGGCACAACATATTCAAATGAAATCTCTTTAGCAAAATAGTTTTGTTGCTTTCCCCGAAATATTTGGCAACAACGCGCCTTCCTTTAAAAAACCAGGTGTCTGGGAGGTTACAGCATCTTGTTAATCAGCCATCCCCGTGTTTCCAATGCTCAGGAGCAATTCCCTCCCTTGGGAAGGGGGAGTTCCTAATGAGGGGCCAGAGAAGTTTCCTGGGATGAGCCAGAGTTATCCCTGTGTTATCAGGGGGGTCCCGGGTCCTGCTTGGCCCATCCTTGTCCTGGATGCTCCTCCCTGTCACCCTCTCCGCCCGCAGAGCCACAGGTGAGTCCCAGACCTGCCCTCTGCAGAGTGCCAGGCACAGCATCAGCGCTAATGAATGCTGCTAATTAATAGATGCGGGTGGCCTCAGCCCTGACACTGGGTGTGCTGCGTGACACTCCACCCTGAGCCATTAACTCCGTGTGACACTTGAATGCTGCCACCTTCCAGAAACAGACAATTGCTTCACACCTCATTTGCAAACTAAAGGAGATAGGGAATGAATTAAACTTCCTGCAAACACTCAGGAGGTTTACAGAGAGTCCTATCTCTAAGTCTACTGTACTATTTGCATAAAAGAATTCAGTATCAATGTAATTATTAATGATAATTCGAAAGTAGTTGTGCTGCTTCAGGATTTTTCAGATTAAGAATGTAATGAATTAGTAATAAAATCCTAACACAAATTTATTCCTAAATACAATTTCCTTTCTGGCCGTGAATCTCCTTGTATTTATTATAAAAGACGTACTTGTTGGAACAGCTTTTCTCCGGCGGCGCGGTTTAAAGATGCATGTCTTCCACAAAGTCAAATTTCTATTAGCAAGCCACTCTGCAAGCAGCCTGGCTCTTCCTTAGGCAGCAGGGGGATGGGACTGATGTGTCCTTGCCTGCTTTAGTGACAAATGTCTTCGGAGCATCCACCTCATCCCACCTCATCCTACGTGCAGGTGAAGGCTCAGAGAACTTGGGCTGCTCCTGTCCCAGTTAAACCCCTGAGCCTCCAGCAGGACCCAGCCTAAAAACCATGGGGAAATAGGGAAAGTCAGGCCTGTTTGCCCTTGGTTCTGTGCTGGTTGCCTCCATCCTCCACCTGCTGAACCTCCTGGGGTCACCCCCTTGTGGGTAACATGCACCTTCAATCGGCTCCCTTCTCACCCCATTGAGTGTGTGTGATGCTGCACATCTGCACACCAGGGAACTGGGAGAGACAAGATAAATCCCAGACGTTGAAGAGATGTGGTAGCACTTGGTGGATTCCAACTGGGACAAATAAACCCCAAAGTTTAAGCCCATACTGGGCAGAACAAGGTAAGTGAGTTCATTTTGTTATGTGGAGGTGGTGATAGATTTTAATGTAATTTTTATATTTTTTTTTCAAAGCCCATCTCTTTGGATTGCTTTCTTTTGAAATAATCTTGAAATAATTTTCATCTGGGGAAGGTTGAAGTCTGGCTGCAAAGTAAGAGACCCTCCCATTTTCTCCTCTCCTTTTTTCTCCTCCCTCTCCTCCTGTGCCTGGGATTCTGGGACAAATGTTGGTGCAGATTTAGCACCTTCTGAGTTGTCAGTTATGGTGAAAGAATTTATAGGGCCTTGTCATCAGCTCTAGAGCAGGTTGCAATTTTCCTTTAATTATTTCAATATTTTTTGTCTGTTTTGATGTTCTGTAAAATTAGAAATAGCAGAGTTTGGTGACTCTGGTAGTGCAGGAACAACATCTGGATGTTGTGGTGATTGAGAACCGAGTTCTGCTTCCCTATTTAACAGCCAGATACAAAGGTGCCTTCCTGGTTGGATGGTGAGATCTGCTCCAAGCCCTGGTTTGCCATCTTTCCAGTGCACTTGGTCACTCCATATCCACCAGTCCCACCAGTCCCCAACCACTAAGCCCAATACTTCCAGGGAAGCTGATGGAGCTGGAATTTCCCACGATCTAAAGAGAAATCCCTGTGCATTATCCCTCCACTTTGGGCACCCTGCCCTGTGCTAATTCGTGGTGCATCCCCATCCCAGGATCCACCAGGTGACCACAACCCACCTTGGAACTGCCTCCAGCTCTGCCAGGGAGGAATCCATTACCATCTTCCTGCTGTAGGAAGGCACTTAAATAGGTGAACCATTGCTAAAATATTGATTCCTTGGCATGCCAACGATCCCCGAGGAAGAAGCACTTTCATCCTGGAACGCTCCCAGAGAAATTTTGCCCTGACAGGAATGTTTAATGGCATTACCATGAAAAAGAATTGCTGTTTGCTGAAAATGAAGATATGCTCTTGTTCCATTCTCAACTTTGGCCTCCAGAGAACTAATTTGCCCAGACATCCTTTTCCTTGTGTTTAAGAGCACTGGAGCACACGCTTTGCAAGGACGGCCCTGGTAAAATTTTCATCTCGGAATGTATTTTTCTGAGTGATCCAATTTTCTGTTCAGATTCTATTAGCATATTTAATGTGAATAATGGTGGATTCCTGTTTGTTTCAAGCTGCACAGGAGCTCAGGAGGAGTGGACTTGCTTGTTCCCTGCCTGCAGCAGTGAGAGCTCCTGGATGTGGAGCATCCCAAGCACAGGCACAGGAGTTTGCCCTGACACAGTTCTGGATTTTAGACCTAGGACTGAGAAGTTAATTGCCTTTAAAACCATTTGCACATGGGAAGAGCTGCAAGATTTGCTTCAGGAAGGACTGAAAGGGAGAAAAATATTGGTAAAATACTGTGGTGTTTGGTTAATGATTAGATAAAAACTGTGCCAAGCAGTAACGTTGCAGGACCCTCTGGTGACAGACACCCAGGATCTGAGTTTTTAATAAGGAAGGCACAACCATTTCAGGACAGGACAAGTAGAAATGGCCTCAAGTTGCACCAGAGGAGGTTTAAGTTGGATATTAAGGAAAAATTTCTCCATGGAAAGGGCTGTCCAGCCCTGGCACAGCTGCCCAGGGCAGGGGTGGAGTCTCCATCCCCGGATGGAATAAAAGCCATATGGATGTGGCACTTGGGGACATGGGTTAGTGGTGTCCTTAGCAGAGCTTGGGGACTCAAAGGTCTTGGAAGATTTTTCCAACCTAAACCATTCCCTGAATCTATGAAGTCCATGATAGGCATCTGTCACAGCTCTGACCTGTCCCCTCAAGGGGCATGGGAAGAGAAGAAACACCTGATATTCCCTCCTGGAATCTCTCCTAAAAGCCCTGGCACTCCTCTCCATGGCTCTACAACCCTGGGAGATGTCATGGAAGAGGCTGGGAATGCCTCAAACCCTGTGAGAAATTCCTTTTCCTGTATCACCACCAGGAGGAGGCAGGAAATATTTTGGCACCCAGCTCTGGGCTCTGGGGCAGCTGCTCCTCACCTGGGGTTATTTATTAAGATATTGCCTGGGGGAAGCTGTGGAGGAGGAGATTATTCTTTATGAACCTGAATTTTGGTGTGCGTTTTCTCAAGTTTTCCTCAAAACTCTCGCTGTGAAACGTGCTGCAAGTTTAATATTTGAAAAAAACACTTTGTTTGTGAACACTGAGGTTTTTGCACCATGGAAAGCAGTTCCCAGCCTGGCCTGGCTGCCCCGTGGGGACATTTTGGTTCAGGGATTTCCATGGTCATCTCCAGCCCCTGAACCTGCCTCAGCAGGGCTGGGGTAGGGCTGCTGTAGGGATGACACTGCCATGTCCTGGGAGTGTCCCTGGACATGCTTTTCCCTGTTCCCTCTTGTGTCTGGTCCCTTCTCCGTGGCTCTTCCATGGCTGGCTTGCATTGGAATTGAATCGTGACCCTACAAATATTAAATCATTGTTCTGGAAGAACAACGTGCTGTGCTGGCCTTGGTAACCCTGATTGTTTGCAGATGTTGGGGCTGTCCTGGAGAAACAGTGTCTTGACTCATCCTGAAAAATGTTCAACATCTGTGCAAGCACTTGAAAATGGGATCTGTGGCAGGTCTGGAGCTCCACACACCTCACCTCCTGTTTCTATTTCTTCATTTATTTATTCCTGTTAAATTAGAGTAGGAATGAAGCTGTTTGCTACCTGAAATTCTCCCTTTTCCAGCCTGTACAATGCACTCCTGCTCCTGCCAGTTGTGAAACTCCTCTGTTTCCCAGTGTGTTGCCTCACCTTTCTCTCTGAGCAGTTGTCCCACTCACAAACCAGCTCCATTATGCTCACATTTGCCTGTTTGCTGTAATGAAGACAACTGGATTCCTAATAGTCCATTAAATGGTCTATTAAATAATGGAGTTGCTGGAGGGACCCTGGTAATACTGTGCAGAGTGGCAGGGTAATAACCCTGTGATTCAGATGCTGCCTGGATTTCTCTTACAGCTGTTTGAAATGTTTTCTGGAGAGTTTTCATCAATCTCTCCACTTCTCAGCTGGCCCCTGGCCAGGAGGGATCCACTTGTTTTACTGGAACCTGAGATATTCAGCAGATGGGGCAAGTTCCCAAGTGCTGGAGCTGCTGTCCAAGGCACAGGAGACAGGTTGGCAGGGCTCAAAATCATGGGTTTGATTACAGGAGGTATAAATCTGGATTAATTCAGTGAATAAAGGTGTGTATTTACTTTTCTGGATGGGATGGAACTGCTCTGATGGTTCACTGATTTTGATCTGTGAGTATCTATGATCAGCTGTTTGTATTTTAGGGTCAACCCAAACTAATGTCCTCATATCAGGTGCCTCAAAAGGCTGCTGACCATCTCAGCCCTTCTGAGGGTCTGTCTTCAGACACAGGAGGGATGAGGTTTTATAAGGTCTTAGCTGATTCACAGACTGTATAAATGACTTGTTCATGTTGAAGTATGAAAAAAATACAAAAAAATATGGAAAATATGGGGCTTGACTCACACTCCAATATTTTAAGGTCAAGACTTAATTTCCCTTGAAGAACTTGGCCCCAAAAGCAAGTGAAGGTCCTGCTGAGATCACAGTTTAAGGATTTTCCTGAACTGAGGATTAACTCACCACCTTGCCACTGGCAGTGGGGTTTGTTGCTGGACATCTCTGCACTCCTGATGTCTACTCTCCTAAAATGATTTAAAACCTTTTCCTTTTTTTCCTTCTCAGAGGGAATAGTTTGGTTTTTAGCTCTGTTCTTCAGTTTTCCCCCAACTCCTCTCAAATTCTGTGCTTACATCCCAATTTATGCATTATTACTCCAAATCTTTAGCCTGATAAAGCACCATAGGAAGTCTGTGCACTGAGAACACTTCAAATGGAATGACAGCAACCAGGAAGGCAACTTTCTGTCCAGTGTTTGTGCTGGTAGGAGATTTTATTGGTGTGACTGGTTTGTGTCACTAAAACTTAGCCAATTATTATGTCCTCTGCCCCCTGAACTGAGCAGGAGGGAGTGTTGCTACTTTGGTCATATTTTGATTCATTTAAAGCACAATTGGATAGTTTTTGTCCATCTTTCTGGACTCAGAGTCCACCCCGCTCTCAGGGTTGTTTCCATCCCAATTTTGGCTTGCTGTGAATGACTGTCCTGGGGGTTGGAATGAGATGACCTTTAATATCTCTTCCAACCCAAAGTGTTTTATGATTCTGTGATTCTTCTGTGATTGTGAGCGAAGGAGAATGACAGGGATGCCTTTCCCATGCTTGGGTGGTTTGAGAGCATTGTTCCCCTTTGCCATCAGCTTTTGTTCTGTGTATTTTCTGTGTATTTCATGCTAAATATTTACGTCTCTTATATTCAACAGATAAATTGGTTCCAGGACAAACATGACATTCCTTTCCTAGATGAGCCATCTGCCAATGTTTGTATTTACGGGTCTGATTTCTGTGGTTCTCCTTACCCAGGGACTGGTGGTGTTGGGTGACTGGAAGAGTTGAGACCCTGTGAAGGACCATCTTCCACCCTCTGCATTTTTTTACAGTCCTGATTCCTTCCTTCATCATAATTTTGCTCCTTATCTAAAAATCAGTGCACCTTGTCAAACTTTTGCACTGCTTTCTTTTCCTTTCTCTTGCCCAAGGAATTATTTGCTATTTCCATTAAGATTTTGTGCCTGTGCTTTGTGTTGATGTCTCAGCACTTAATTTGTGCTTTTGCTGTGGCATCTCAGTGTATTCCATTTATTCTGCAGCATCTATTTCTTTAGTGCATTCAAAACTTCCTGGTGAACTTAAAATTCAAACTGCAGTGGACTCGAGGGGTCAGAGCCCTTCAAAAGCCTTCCAGTTCTGGCCTGTCCTGGGAATGCATTATATTTCTGGTGGAGATGCGTCTGGAGAGCACAGAGGCCCCAAAATGAAAACCTTGGAGTGGTGTCTTCAGAGGTTGAGGGGAACCCTTCCTTCCCTGCTCACTGAATACAAACCCAGAGATGCCCCCTCCTCAGTGCTGGCTCCACATTGAGTTTGGGTTGGGGCTGTGACATCCCCCACCCCATGGCAACTTTGCAGGCACATATTTTGGGTATTGTTCTTGCAAAAAAAAGTGCAGTCGGAGAAGGAGGTCTGTGTTAGGAGCCAGCAAAGGATTTTATTCGGTGGTTATTATCTGAGGGGGCTTAATTTGAAAAAAAATCTTGGCTTTATTTCTGTTGGTCACCTCAACTTGTTTGCAGCGTTTTTTCAGCTGGAAATCACATTTCCCCGTGTTATCAACCCCACAGAACCATCCTGTGGATCTCAACTGCAGTTGTTCCCTTCCCAAGGCTCGCTGGATAGCTGGGAAGGAATTACTTGGCATGATTGGATGCAGCTGCTGCAGCCCTTGCAAAGGCTCAAAAACTCTTTTGAAAGACCCTTCAAGATGGTTTTGATAAATTCAAAGTTTGAGAGTTTTTATTTGCCTTTCATTAAAAAGCTATAAAAGAGACGACTGTTCATATGTTGCAGGAGGAATTTCTTCACCCTGTTGAGAGATGGCAGATGGAAACCCAGGAATTTTATGTTGCAGTGATAGCTGGCATGTTGTACATGTTAATGTCCTGCTTCCCATCTCCAAGAAATCTCTAAATTTTGGGATGAGACAGTGGAAAGACTACAACCTGCCTCGTGACGTGTGGCTGTGGTTGCTACCTGTGTGTGACTGCATTTCCACCATTATTTTTCCTCACAGCTTGGAGAGGAAAAAGTATCAGACTTCCAGTTTGGCTTTTTCGTGGTTGTGTTTCTAGTCGTGGTTGGTGTTCTGAGCTGGTGTCAGGGGCTCCTGTGTCCTCCAGAGCGGGGTTTGGGGTTTGGGGTGGGTGCTCTGCTGGGGAGGTGCCTGTTTCCTGACCCAGCACAAGCTGCTCTTGCCTGCTGGAGCCTTTTCTCCACTGGTTGCTCTCCAGGCCAAAGGCACTGGACAAGCTGGATGTAACAGATGTTCTGGTTGCTTTTGCTGACATTCCAAATCTGCCTTTTCTGGTGTAACAGATAATTTTTTGTGGCAGCCGAAGAGATGAGATCCTTATTTCCCCAAACATCTCCCATGGATAGGAAGGCAATATTTTGCTGGGTCTGATTTATGGGGGTGTGTTGCCATTGCCAGTGGATTATCTGGATTTTGGCTTGACATTGTGGAGGCTTGTTGCAGATGCACATTTATTTCTCTCTCCTCTGTCCCTGCAGAAGATTTGTACGTTCTGGCAGACAGGACACGCTTTTGTTTTGGGTTGGGAAGGGAACAGAAAAGGGGTTGTGCTACTGTTTGCAGGAACCACCAGAACTGTATCAGCTTTCCCTGGGCTTGCTTAGGGTTTGCTTCTCTCCACCAGACCCAGGAATGGGACTTTTATTCCACCTTAGATCATGACACTGGATCACTTCCTCACATTCCAGTTTGCCTTGCCAACAATTAGTAAAGCTCTATATACATCTGAATGTTTTTAACAGCAGTTTTGGGTTATGTGTGGCATTAAACATTGGCTGAGAGTCACCCTGTACTTTGGTTTTAGTTATTTATTTGGGCCAGCCTTTCATGCCAAGAGTTTTTAGCTGCCCCCAAAGTCAGTGCAGGGATGTTCAGCAAGGAGTGGAGTGTTCCAAGGGGAAACCTTTCCATATCCCCATCCCACCATGGTATTCCTGCACCTCTCCCATAGGGAAAGGTTGAGAAGGGTAAATGTTCACCTGGAAAAGAGAAGGCTCCAGGGAGAGCTGAGAGCCCCTTCCAGTGCCCAAAGGGGCTCCAGGAGAGCTGGAGAGGGATTTGGGACAAGGCATGGAGGGACAGGACAAGGGGAAATGGCTTTAAGCTGGAAGAGGGTAGATTTAGATAGGATATTGGGAAGGAATTGGTGGCTGGGAGGGTGGGCAGGCCCTGGCACAGGTTGGGCAGAGAAGCTGTGGCTGCCCCTGGATCCCTGGGAGTGTCCAAGGCCAGGTTGGACGGGGCTTGGAGCACCCTGGGCTGGTGGGAGGTGTCCCTGCCCATGGCAGGGGTTGGAATGGGATGACCTTTAAAGTTCCCCTCCATCCCCAACCATTTATTACTTTATAATTCCACACCTTGGCACCAAGACACAGCCCCAGCCCACTATTCCGTGGCTGGGCAAACAGGTGACCTGGGACCAGGAGGAGATGTCCCGGCTCCCGAGGGTGCTCGGTGGCGGGAGGGCAGCTTTTTTGGGATACTTTGGTGCCTCTGCAGCCGCTCCTGCGGCGCGGTGGGATGTGCAGCTTTCCCAGCCATCCACCCGATGGCAGCAGCGCAGCGATGGATGGCACATCTCCCACCGCGGGCTCTGGGAGAACGAGCGGCACTTTTTCCACAATCCCCCCTAAAAATCCAAAAATCCACGTTTTTCCCCCCAACCCCGTCATGTCGTCCAACGCTTTTGTTTAAGCTCCTTGCTAAGGTATATATTTAATTACTAATTCTCCCGGTTCGGGCTCAGGGGCTGCAGCAGGTATAAAACAGACCCGAGAAATTCCCAGCCTGTGGCCAAAATCCTCAATTTTGGAGTGGCTGAAACCGAGGTTTCCACTTTCTACCCGTGCAGTTGCCACTGCATTAAGTCCTGAAAGAGGGCAATACACTGTACCATCATTTTCAAGTAATTTAATCACGAAAACTAAAAATTTGGAAGCAAACAGATATTTTACTTAATAGAAACCATCTGCACTGTACAGTAGGCAAATTGTATAAAAATGAATAAAACTGTCTCTGGAGGCAAATGACTCAGGCACCAGCTTATATAATGAAGATGTATATGTGCCTTTTAGCATTTGCATTGTCTATTAGACGAGGTAAATCGCAGCCCTGGTGTAAGGGAAACAGTTCCAGATTTTATTACCATCATATGACTGATGACAAAGGCAGGGATAGAAATAATTCCTTCAGAGGGGGCTTGTTCCAGAGCCCCAATAGCTTTGCACTGGGGTGTGCAGAGAAAGCTTTGCTGATGGGGGGTCACTGGGGGGTTTTGGGTTTCCTGGGTGAGCATTTGGGCTTTTCCCTGCTTGATTGAGGCCTGACTTATTTGGGATTGCCCAGAAAGGATTTGCTACTGGACTTTTATTTGGCAGAGCTGGCTGACTGGTGCTTTAAACCAGTCCTTTAAATTATGGTCCTATAAAGCACTCCCTGGTTTGCCACAGGGCTGCTGTCCCTCCTTGCTGCTGTCCCTTCTCTCTTCCCCTGCTGTTGAAGGACAGGTTTCAGTACTTTTCAAAATATTTATTCGTTCCCATTCAGCAGCTTCCCTAAATGATGGCAAATAATATGAATTATTCAATTGCAGGGCTGTAAGAACCCGCCTGTGGTCTGCTTTTCAAATGAAGTTTAGAAGAGCCACTTCCAGGGGCTGAGATTTAACACTCGAAATAAATGTGCCCTGCCTTGAAAGCTTTGTATTCCTTCTCCCAAATCCATGGCAATATCTGGGGAGAAAAGCAGGAATTTTCTGCCACAACTTTTTTTGCCATAAAGGAAAATCCCACCCTCCTGGTGACATTCCTGCTTGTGCTTCCTCAGCTGGTATTTTAAAGGATAGGAGGGAAATCTATGTGATGCAAAAGCAGGTTTATTTTTGGTTTAGGAAGAGCAAAGAGGCAAAAGCAGAATCACTTTCCACTTGCATATTAAGCATATTTGGCAAGGAGAACATTTCGCATTAACAAATATGTAAAGTAAAAACACGTCCCAAAAGATTAAGACTTCTGTGAATTTCAAACAAATTAGATGCAATTTCCTACCCTGCTATTCCCACTTTCTGGTTTGTAACCCACAGATCCACATGGTTCACCTGCCCTGGCACAGGAGTCGTGGAGCTGCTGTTTCACACGGGGGAACACGAGCCCTCACCAGCTTTTTGGGGAAAAACCTCTTTATTTTTCCTTTTGCTGAGCATGGCTTTGGGTTTTTTGCCAGCCCCTCTGTGGGGTTTGAGTGCACGAGTTCTTTAAAAAACGAAGCAAATACCTGAGATCCAGAGGCTGCTCTTTAGCAGAGAATTACAGTTTCGAGGCAGATTTGGGGCTGAATTGTTTAAAAATGGGTTGATAAGGAGAAGGTTCTCTGGGGGTTTGATGCCACCCTGGGCCAGGCAATGAGTCGTTCCTGACTTCAACCCCCTGGATTAAAAACCCTCTGACTCAAAAATCACTCAGATATTTAGCCCAGCCCTGCTGCCCTGGGAAGGAATTGGGCCACCAAGTTCAGGGAAGGATCAGCCCCATGCCCTGAAAAACCTTGTTAACAGTATTTTATTAATTAACACCCATTACTTTAATGAAAAGGAAAATATCTCTGCTTGCTCCTGGTCATTCAAATCTGAAACTGAAAAATTCCTTACCTGATTTTTTCTTTCTTTTTCTTTTTGGTGAAAATGTAGCTCACTTTGGGAAATCTCAGTTGTCTCCTTTTTGTTTTACTGAGAAACATATGGAATTGAAATCCTTACAGGCTTTTAATATTCGAAATATAATATTTGGTGTGTTACTAAGCCACAGGCAGAAGGAGCAGTTCATCTTTTTATTTTTAAATTTGGCGATTAATAGCGAGTAAAACATGAAACTCGGAGATGTAAAGAGCCCCAGAGTCCAAAAGCACAAAGGAAATGGCTTCGGAATGAAGACATTTATTTTCTTCTTGCTTCCTCGTACCACGGTTTATTTAGTTTCATGTGATTTGTGCCAGGACAAAGTGTGTTGTATAAACAACAAAAAAAAGGGAAAAGGTTAAACCAGTAATGAAGTGAGACGATAATAAAAAATAATGATGATGAAAAAACAATTATTAACAAAAAAAAAACAAAAAACAAAAAACCAGGAGGGTGAAGAGGGTTGCAAGCTCACAATGGGTGAGACAGTGGGACACCAAAAAGAAGATTTATTAGGAAATTAAAATAACTGTGTGTGGTGGGGGCAAAAGAGGGTTCGGAGCCCCAGCCCCGGTGCCGGTGCCTGGAGAGGACACCCCGACCCTTCTCCACACGATGGCACTCTTAAGCTTTCAAACAAATCCATCCGCAGCTCAGCATTTCCTCCAAACCCTCTTTTTTCCCCCCTGCCAAAAGCCGAGGAGGGGTTGGCGAGGGGGGGACACGGAACACACACGACTTGGAGTCCCCCTTGGAACCAGGAGGGCCCGGCTTGTCCCCAGCCCAGCCCACCCCATGACTTTGGGGGGACATCCCAAAGGGATCAGGGTGATGGGGGCACCCCCTGTTTGGCAAGGAGGGAGAGGGCTCTGTCCAATGCAGAGTGGCTGGAAATGCTGCTTTAGATGCACCCAAAAATCTCTTCAAAAAGCCCTTCTGCAGAGCAAGGAAGCCACAAGTTCCAGAGCCAGGAGCAAGCTCAAATTTGGACATTTATGGGGGAATGGGTCATGGTTTTTGTTTGGTAGCCCTTTCTGCACAGCTCAAGGTGTACAAAAGTCGGGAGTGCGGGTTGTTCTCTATTCAGAGTGTTTTAAACCCAAGAATTTTCTTGCTCCCAAGCTTGTAGGGTGCTGAATTTACTCCATATCGAAGTGTGTGGGGAGGGGAAGGAGGGATAGGGTGGTGGGGGCACATCCTGCCCTTCCCACTGCGGTTATTCCAAGGGCTGTGTCGCCCTGTCCAACAGGGATGTGTGTGCCTGCTGGAAAAGTCAGGGAATCACTGCACACCAGTGAAGTGGAAGCAATTCCTGCTCCTTTCTCCCCTCTCCCTGCCTGCCAGGTGGGTTTGGGCATTGTGCTCAGGGGGCTGGAAGGGTTTTCCAGGTCCTCAGCCCCGTGGCAGCAGCTTGAACCCCTCTCACAAACCACCAGCCTGGCTCTATGCACAGGCTGCTGACCTGAGATGTTTGCCTGGCAGGGGGAAAAACAAGCCCTTGCTCCTTTGTTCCCCTTTTCACCTGAAGGGATCATCCACCTCTTGGATACGGAGCTCCAAACTTCTCCAGCAGGTCTTGACCAGCAGCGTGTAAAGCCACGGCTCCTGCTGGCGAGTGCTGCCAACGTGGTGTTTTGAGGGAAGAGTTTCTCATCACCATTTCACTGCTGGAAAAAAAGAAAAGGGGCATTTCATCACCAGGCAGGGCAGCAGCTGGACCAGGAGTGACGCTCAGGGGGCTTTTGGCACAGTCCCCATGTCACCCACCCTGACATCGATGAGTCCTCACTGCCAGAGTCGAAATTAATCTTGCAAAACTCTGCACAACCCTTTATTAAAAACTCAGTAGCAAAGGGTCACTGCCTCACCAAATCAAGGGCAGCCACAGCATGTGTGGCAAAAAGGATGGATTTCAGAGCCCTTGACATCAAATGAGCCTTTTGTGGGGTCACTTTGCACGCGCCAGTGTAACCCACATCCCAAAGGTGCCAGTGCAACCCACATCCCAAAGGGGCCGGTGTAACCCGCATCCCAAAGGTACCAGTGTAACCCACATCCCAAATGTGCCAGTGTAACCCGCATCCCAAAGGTGCCAGTTTAACCCACATCCCAAAGGTGTCAGTGTAACCCACATCCCAAAGGTGCCAGTGTAACCCACATCCCAAAGGTGCCAGTGTAACCCACATCCCAAAGGTGCCAATGTAACCCGCATCCCAAAGGTGCCAGCGTAACCCACATCCCAAAGGTGCCAATGTAACCCGCATCCCAAAGGTGCCAGCGTAACCCACATCCCAAAGGTGCCAATGTAACCCACATCCCAAAGGTGCCAGCGTAACCCACATCCCAAAGGTGCCAGTGCAACCCACATCCCAAAGGTGCCAGTTTAACCCACATCCCAAAGGTTCCAGTGTAACCCACATCCCAAAGGTGCCAGTGTAACCCACATCCCAAAGGGACCAACTTAATGCACATCCTAAAGGTACCAGCACATCAGGAGAGGGACTGGTACCAGTTTGGGGTCCCTGTGGGGGGTGTGCCCTGTGTGTGGGAAGCAAGGTGGGTTGGGGCAGGGCAGGAGGTGGCATCAATGACTCCCAGACCCCACCTGCCCTTGGCTCCTCCTGCTGCTTCCTGGGTTGGGCTCCTGTCCCTGCTGTCACTCCTGGGTTGGGGTCCTGTCCCTGCTGTCACCCGGCACCCACAGGGCACTTCTGAGAGTGGCTGGGGACAGACAGAGGTTTCTGAGCTCGGCTCGATTAAATCTTTCAAAACTTGCCAAGTTGGGGTTAGAGGGCACTCTCAAGGGAGTGTCCAAAATCAACACGATTATCTTGATTATTAATATTTGCATTGGCAGGACTGCTGCAGATTTGTGTGGAGAAACACAGTCCCTCCACTGCTGCTTATTGCTTATTGCTGCAGAGCCTGTTGGGCAGCAGCTGATTCATCTCCAGAGTGGACAATCTTCTTTTTCTGCATTTTCCTAAATGTCAGGAGAGCTGAATGTGCCATCTGTACCAGTGGCTGGCTGGCAGCACCTCTTTGGGCTCAGATCCTGCCCTTGCCCCCACACTGAGGTGAAGTGAGCCCAGTGCAGGTCACCTGGATCTTCCAGGGACAAGCAGGACCTGCATTTTAGGTGGGTGTGGGGAATCTGTGCATGTTTGATCAGCACTCCAAGGTATCATAGGTACCTTAATTCTTTATCTTCTCCATCCAAAACCAGTCAATTTTTGCTGACATTGAGTCCTGTGTCACTCTTTAAGCAGTCCCACGACCTTTGCAAACCAATCCGTGGCACTCCAGAGGTTAAAAATAATTCACTCGTTGAATCAGTGCTTAATTAGACAAGAGATTATTTGTACAAGCCAGGAAACAATCACTTGGGCAGAGTTCACTCTCCTGGTGTGTTCTGCCTGATTTTTCCTAAAGAAATCCTTTTGTTACGATTTTTGGAGCATGAATAGGACAAGTCATCCCTGGCTCTTTTTTCTTTTAAAAAGCGTTCTGGTGCATTTAATAAAAATATGGTGGAGAGGCCTATTGCTACAAATCCAATTTTCTACTGAAATTCAAATACTGGGTTAAGTTCATTAATTATAAAACTCCCCTTTTTCTCATCGCTGGTTTCAACCTTGCCATGTTTTCTTGTTAAGTAAGAAGCTGAGTTTTTTTGTAAATATGTGGCAGAAATGATCCAACTCAGTGCAAGGAATAATATCTCAGTGCCTGAGAAGAACTTGGTGTTGTGTCAAGTTATTTCCAGAGCTTTTCTCTGGAAGCTGGGAAGGGGAAGGGGGCTCTTCACTGCAATTACAGCAGATCTCTGGAGGTCACCTGCGTTCTCGGTTACATGTGTTGCACAGGGAGCATAATTTATTCCAGTTAATTTTGGGGTTGAGGAGCAAAACCGCCCAGTGATGGATGCAGTGGCTGCAGGAGGTTTGGGGGGTGTGTTTGGGGGGGTCTGTGGTGCTTCCACTGCACCCCAAGTGCTGCTCAGAGGGGGCAGCTCCTCCCTGCTTTGGGGGGGCAGAACCGATCCTCCCCTTCTCCAATGCAGAATGCTCAATGAATGGCAAAAGTGCTTTTAAAAGGGGCTCGTGGAACACTTTGAAAATATTAATTAGTGTGTTGAAGCATTCTGCATAGCATATCATAGTAAAACTGCTCCAGGGGGTTGCTTGGAATGAATTATTAATATGAATCCCTCTCTCCCTTATGCTTCACACCCTGATTTTATGGGACTTGGCGTGGGTTGGGGTGTCTATTAGATTCACTTATTGCCTGTTTAGTGGGAGTACTTTGTAGACTGCAGCAAAAGGTCACTCTTTTTTTTTCCTTTTTTTTCCCTCTCTCCAGAATCCCAAATTTTAATCAGTGAGAAAGACTAGAATCCCCCAAATGTGAGAGAGAGGGAGTGAAGATAAAAGTCAAAAAAGCAGCAAACTCACCACAGAGCCAGGGTTGGAATCACATCATTGTTATGCTGGGGAGAAGGGGTCATGTCCAGGCTGCTCAGTCCCTGTGGCCCCAGCACCAAACTGGTTTGGGAGCATCCCCATCACCATGTACTGACCTGCAGGTATGGAATATCCACATGCAAATGGCCCCTCCACCCTTGTCCAGGCAACTCTGAGAAGAGCATTTCCACCCCAACACTGCTGAGACATGGTCATGCTCCTTTCACAGCCGTTCAGAAGCCTTGTACCACAAGGAGAGAATTCATTAAATTCACAGAGCACGGTTCCTTCGCCCCTTTTGGCTTTACAATATCACAAAGTTGAACCTGTTAACCTAACATTGAAAGAGAAAAGCTGTGCTTGGGAAAAAAAAATGTTTTTCAGCTCTTGAGGTCTGTTTTGATGAAGTCCCTCGTGTGCAAATATAAATAAATCCATAAAGTAATTTGACTTTTAATTCCTACTCGGATTATGGAAATATTTGTATTTGCATGGCTGCCAGACTGAATGGCTGAGGGTTTGGGGGCTCCAGTTTTCATTCTCTGAAGAAAAGAATCAGGAAAATGGTGGGGTAGGAAACAGGGGCACCTGTGACCCCGAGATTGTCAGGGCACTGAGCATTGTGGCAAAGCCCAGTCTGTTAGCACAGAGTCATGGAATGGTTTGGGTTGGAAAGGACCTTAATGACAATTTAATGCCACCCCTGCCATGGGCAGGGACACCTCCCACCAGCCCAGGTTGCTCCAAGCCCCATCCAACCTGGCCTTGGACACTCCCAGGGATCCAGGGGCAGCCACAGCTTCTCTGGGCACCCTGTGCCAGGGCCTGCCCACCCTCCCAGCCACCAATTCCTTCCCAATATCCCATCTAAATCTACCCTCTTCCAGCTTAAAGCCATCCCCCCTGTCATTATCTCTACCCCAGGAAAGCTGGGGGAGACTGAGCTTGACGTGCTCTCATCCCACACCCCGAGTTTCCAGTGGACAGAGTTTGCATGAGCAGCAAATAAGTTGGCTGGGAGTGCTGAGGATGAAGGGAACATTTTCCCCATAATATTAAAAAAAAAAGAAAAAGAAAAGAAAAAAGGCATGAATAAGGAGTTTATTTCTGCATCTGAAAATAGCTGCTTAAAAATAGATCTGTGTGTCATCTTTGAAAGTCTGAGGAGATGGTGTTTAAGTTTCTCTGCAAGAAGCAAAAGGCAAGAAGAAAGGGAGAGCTCCTCACAAACAGCAGTGACATTCTGGCAGCAGAAAGGTTTTAGTTTATTTATGGTGTTAAAAACTTCACTCAGAGTCATCATTTTAAAAAGCAAATCACAGAGTGGTAAATGCCAAGGAGATTATTAATAATGGCTTTTTTTTTTCTTTGTCTTTTTTTTTTTCTTTTAAATTAAAAATAGGTGAGAGACAGCATGTTCTCTTGGAGTCTAATAGAGAGCATAAATCTGCACCATCTGCAGAAGTTTGACACGGAAGATTTTCCTCCTTTGCTGTACTTCCCAAGAGTTCTGAGCTGCAATTCCTTGTTGATGACAGCTCCCTGCAATTATGACAGAAAGGAATCATCAGCATCAGCCATTTCTTGCTTTTAAGAAAACGAGCTGCTATTTCATTTGTTTTTAGGAAAAAAAAAAAAAGCAATCCTGAGAACTCACCCTGCTTTAGGAGTTTAGCTGGTGATGGATTTTTCTGAGGGAAGGCTCATCTTACAGTTTCTCAACTTGTGAGTGTTATTGGCTCTATGTAATGTGTCTTTTTTCCTGCTTTTTTTCTTTTCCCTGCTCCAGAGGAGAAATGTTGCCAACTGATTAATATTTTAAGCATGTAGACAACCTGCAGACCTTGCTCTCCCACTCAGATTTCGCCCCTTTTCCCTCCCCAAAAATGGTTTCATGGCTCAAAACTCTGTGTTGGAATTTCATCCTCCCAGGTGAAACGTGATTATTTATTCGCTTTATGTCACCAAAATTAAGGACAACTAATACTCGCAAGAGTTCAGCAAACAGTTAAAACAATATCACATGTAATCTCCGTGGAGTTCGGGTAAGATTTCAGCTCCTTGCTTAAAATTATGTGGGTCAGCCTTATGATGTGGGCAACGAGTAGGAAAATGTGCTGCATTTCGGGAAGGGAATTTGATGTGTCTTTAAAGCAAAGGCTGGGAATGCCTCGTGCAGCCAAGCCTGCCCTGCCAGCTGCAGGGGCACCGCAAAGCAACTTGTGACGTGCTGTCGTTGCAGCCTCGGGATAATTCATGGGCATTGGGCTTTATTTATTATTCAGAGGAGGATTTAAATATTCCCCCGCTCCCTTTTGAAAGTGTAAGCCGAGAAACTGCGAGTTTGGGTGAGATAAAGAGAGAGATAAAGGCGCCAAAGAGGAACTCTCCGTGGCCTCTCCGTCCTGGCCGAGCCCCAAAGGCAGAGCTCGGCCCTGGGGGTGATTTTGGGGGTGCAGGGGGCTGGTGTGGGGTGGGTGTGATGGTGTGAGCTCATGTTACAGCCCCGAGCTGCCTCCCCCAGTGTCACCAGCCAGATTTAGCACCTGCTTATGTTGCTGCAAATCCAAAGAGCTCCATCAACACCAGCGGAGCCGCTCCCAAACCGTACCGGCCAAACTGGGAAGGCGGCTCTTGAAGCTGAGAAAAACCACCTTGATGGAGTTTTTCTCGGATAAATTCCGCATTAATGCTCTCCAAAGGCCCATTTCTCCACCCATCACTTTTATTCTTTCACTGGGGCTGCTTTTGGGTTATATCTACCATTGCACTGAACTTTGGACTGTTTTAATTAAGTGCCCAAACCAGCCTTTAATTGTCACCATTCATTATTATTTAATTTTCTCCTTCTCACCCCTGCTTTCCGCTGAATTGTGTGGTTGGCTCTGCTCTTTTAGCTGTGAAATGCCTATAGGGATAACTTATAGACCAGAGCAGCCATGGCAGATACAGGCACACCTTCCTGGCAGTGGCAGCAGAATAAATTCCCCTTCACAAATGAAAAGGAAATAAAGGATTTCTTGAATGGCAATGAGCCACCTGCACAAAACATGCTGTGCATTGTTGACACGAGACACCTTCAGAAAGGTGTTTCCTTTGCCAGGGAGCACTGAGTGGATCTGTGGTTTGGAAAAGTAAGGAGGAAAGATGCTCTTGGTGACAAAGAGCAACACCCAAATGAGTTCAAAAGTATTCAGAGCTATAAAACACGTATTTGTGGAAAAACAAGCTCTGCATGTTAGAGGTTCTCCATTTCTTTTGGTTTCTTGGGACTCAAATTCTGCCTTTTCCTCCTGGTCCCTGGTGATGTTCAATAACTTGTTATCAACTTTGTGCTTTCTCAGAGATCAGGGACCCATTTAGGTGCACTCAGCCCAGGCCTACCTGATATTTTCATCTGCAGGCAAGATATGTGTTCATTTTAGTGGTAAAATCTGCATCTTAAATATTTGCAGAGATCCACACATCTGTTGTAAAACCACAGATGTGCCTCTCTGCATATATATATACTTCAGTGTGATATATTATGTTTTATAATTAAAATTTTATTGAATTTTAATATAAAAACAAATTCATACATTAAAAATTAAGTAGAGAACAAACATGTGTGGTACCAGGAGGATACAAGCTCCAGTACAGTAGGACAACAACATCTGACCCATAAAAACCACCCTGCTTTCGTTATAAAATACCTTTGTGGCTGGGAGATTAGCGTGATATATTATTGAGGTTCCAATATTTGGAGAAATAATGCTGTTTTGTCACTTCCATTCATGGGTAAAGAAACAGCTTTTGAAGTCCTCCTGTTAAACATTGGAGAGCAAATGGCTTTAGACAGAGCACGTGTGGCCTCCCAACAAGCAGAGTGAGTGTTATTTGTGGGACACAGTTAACATCTCTGAGTAGAATAAAGGGGTTTATTTCTTGCAGTGTCCAATGCAGCACATTAATGTGGGTGGTGGAGCTTGAATCGAGAAATAACACAGCCTTTGCTGTGCCCTCAAGGGCAAAGCCCTCAGGGATGTCAAGGTAAGTGTTGATGGTACACAGAGTAAATTAATCTTTGTAGGATGTGTGGCAAGGAAAGTGGAGGGAGGCTGTTTGCAAGGGATGGAGTGACAGGACAAGGGGGAATGAATTCAAACTGATGGATGGCAGGGCTGGATGGGATGTTGGGAAGGAATTGGTGGCTGGGAGGGTGGGCAGGCCCTGGCACAGGGTGGGCAGAGAAGCTGTGGCTGCCCCTGGATCCCTGGGAGTGTCCAAGGCCAGGTTGGACGGGGCTTGGAGCAACCTGGAATGGTGGGAGGTGTCCCTGCCCATGGCAGGGGGGGCACTGGGTGGGCTTTGAGGTCCCTTCCAACCCAAACCATTCTATGATTCCATGAGAAATGTATCCTACAGTCCCAATATGAGTCCAAAATATTCTACCACTGAGATTTCATCTTTGTATCCTGTCAACTTCGGGGACAAAATTGCAGCATGGAGAGAATGGATGACCCAGCCCAGGCCAACAACAGTGACAGCCAGATGGCTCCTTTCTACCAAGTCCCACTCTTGGGTCCCCTCTTCTCTCCCTCCTCTGACCCCTTTTCCCTCTGCAGCACCAATGAAAAGAAACCCCAGCACTGGATAAATGCAAATCCAGGAGAGAAAACAACCCTGAGACCCTCGACTCCTGTTGAATGGAGGGGTGATGTGGCTTTGCCTCCAACACTGCAGTCATTTCCATTTCAAAACAGGTACAGCTGGAGTAGAGGAACTTCATGGAGGGCTGGTGGAAATGATTAGACAGAGGGTTAGACGTGTGTGTGACGAGAGCCTGTCAGGATTGGAAGTCAAATTTCATGGCTAACAAGAGTGAAAATGGTAAAGAGCTATCAAATAGTGAATAGTGCTCAGGAAATTGGTGAGGATGCCTTTTTGCCTCCACTTTCTGCTGATCCAGGGACACAGGAACAGCCAAAGGGTGGGACAGGGAGCACTCCTCAGGCTGGGGACAAGAGACAGGGTCCTGTGGATCATTGTCACGAGATTTTAAGATATTTGGAGGGTCATGGGTCTGAAGAATGAGCAGCGAGAGGTTGGGATGGCAATATTTGCATTGGATGAGGTAAAACCATGGGATAGAATCATGGAATCGTTAAGGCTGCAAGAGACCTCCAAGGTCACATTTAACCTTTAGCCAAATCCCACTGACCTGTATCACAAAATGTCATGTCTGCTTGTGTTTTGAACACTTCCAGGGATGTGACTCCACCACAGCCCAGGGCATCCTGTCCCACTTCTTCACCACCCTTTCAGTGAAGAAACTTCTCCTGAGATCCCACCTGAAGCTCCCCTGGGGCAACTTGAGGAACAATCCCACTCTCCATCAGCTGCTGGGACTCAGCAAGGTGTTCCCCAGGGTTTCACTGTCCCTTTGTGGTTGCTCTTGAACCTTTTCCAAGGCTTTTGGAATTTGTACACCCCACCCCAACCCTCTCATCTTCATCCTCAAAGGAGAAAACAGGACACAGCTCCATTTAAAAGTTAAAATTTAACTTTGAATTTAACTCCATAACCTCTGCCTTAGCATTTCCCCCCTTTTATTTGAGAAGTCGGGGAAGAGCAATATTTGGGAGCCTCATGATGAACAGAGACAAATTGTGCCTGCAGAGTGCAGGGATTCAGGGGAAGGGGCTCTGAAGGACCCCCTGAACTCGCTGTGACCCTGGGCCTTCAACTTCTCACACCCTTCCCCAATGAAGTTATTCAGAACTCACATTAAATACCTGTCCACAGCCCTGCAAATTGATTTATCCCCTGATGACAGTGTGAGCTGCTGCCCAAACTGTGGAGAGAAGGAGAAATTTATTTTAGGGGTTGGTTTTGTTCTTACTTGTTGCTTTTCACACTGGTTTGAACTTGCTGTTGCTTTACTATGAATTGAAGAGCACAAGTTTAGTGTGAACATTTAGTGTGTGTCACAGTGTGTGTCTCAGCTCCAGTTAGCATAAATAGTATTTGTGTTCCTGATCTTTAAATGGATGAATTAAAATGGGATTTTATTGAAGAGAGGAAACTTTTATTTGTTAAAAAAGAAAGTTTTTGAAGGAGGACTGATAGACAACCCGAGGTAATTTTGAAAGGCATCTTTTAAAGGAAGGAACATGGCAGGGGTTGGAACCAGGAGATTTTGGGGTCCCTTCCAACCCAAACCATTCTTTTATTCTATGATTCACTCTTGCTATTTGTGCTCTGAGAACTTACTGAGATGGAGTTTTTCAGGCTGGAAATGGCATATTTCTTCAGAGTGTGAAAGGGGGATGGTTCCTATCTGCTTGGAAAAAGGGGTGTTTTATTTTACACATGCATTTCCTTTGGTAATGTGCAAACTCCACAGCACGTGGGAGCACCCAGCTGAGTTCTCACCACTTACAGCTTATAGAAACCCACCAGAAATCTGGGATGAAAGTTTGTTTTATACACAGATAATCTATAGTTCTCTCTCAAATGAACATTTTCTGATCGAGCATACAAAGAACACGCTCCTGGCTTGGTTTTGAGTTGGAAAAAAACCCCCAAACCTTCAGTAATGATTAATAGTAAGTGCCAGTAATTTGTTCTGGAGAGGGACTGTCATTGTGTTATCACATGTCCCATTAACAGTGGCAGGAGGATATTGATTATACACAAACTAACTCAACTTGGAATTCTTTCACTGGAAAGGACAACCAAAAGGAAGTAAAAACCCAAGTTTCAGATTTACAGATTCACTGAGGTTTTACTGCTGAGTCTACAGCAAGAAAATATACAGATTAAAGTAAAAAAGTCAAGTTTCTGTGCTAATTTTATTAGAGATTATTTTGGTACAGTATATATTTAATATGTTTTCTGTATCAAGATGTGCAAAATTAAAAGTTTTAACCCCCAAAATTTTCAAAGGTGGATGTTGGTACGTGTAGAAGACAGGAAAAGGGACAATTATCATCTCTGATATGTCAGTGCTCTTCTTCTGACCTGATATTTCACTTCACTTCCAGGCAAATCCTCCTCAGCTCAGCCTGTCTTAAATCAGGGCTAAGAAAAAGCCCTTGGAGTTATCTCAGTGTCTTAAAGAAAACTCTCTGTGTTAACAGAAAATAACAACCTTTATATACCTTTTTATACCAGACTGTAAAATTTAACTGAGAGTTTTATCTTGCCATAGAAATTTGTTTTTTTTTTAATAAAAATCCCAGGAAACATTATCATTTCTCTTCAGTTCTTCTTACGAGGAGTGGCTGTGGAATTGTCTCTTCCTATTTACAGAATTCCAGGAGCTGCACCTGTTGAATCCACAGGACTCTTCCAAGGGGAAAGTTAATTCCTCAAGGGCTTTGGAAGGAACTGAAACCTCCTCATGGTGTTGAAGATTTCTCTCTTTTTCCTATCTAACAGTGTCTTGGGGGAAAGAAAAAAAATCTATTTTAGGGGAGCTTGGTGAGGGATTGAGCCTCTGCCACCCCCTGACCTGAGGAGGGTGGGGAGCTGCACCCCATCCAGGGAATTTTGGAGGGCTGAAACCTGCAGGGTCGAGCCACCTCCTTCAGCATCAGAGGGAGGGGAGCAGGAGCTGGCTGGAAGGATCCCAGGGGATGCCCTAAATGCCTGTGTGCTTTGCAACACTCTGAGGCTTTTTTTGATGCTTCTGAGGAGGATGCAATTAGCTTTTCAATGATAAATAAATTAGAGATAGTTGATTTTGCCTTTCACACATTTGTTTTCTTCTCTTTCATGGGGGACTGCAGCCTGTTTGTGGTTTTCTTAGAAGTTTGAGAGACTTGCTCTCGCTCAGTGACAAATCCTCCCCTCTAGGCAGCACAGGAAGGGGAAAAAAAGGAGACAAGAAAAGGCAGTGGGAACCTGCAAATGGACAGTGTGTCTGCAGGGAAGGGAATCCCCTCAGGACTCCCAGAGCTTTGGTTTGCTTTCTGGCTGTTTGTTTACGTAATTAGAGCTTGTAATTCCACAACAACGTGGAGGGAAATAAAAAGCAGCGACAAAAGAAGCCACGGGAGAGCACAGTCAGGCTGGTTGGATAGCAGGGACAGGAGGGAGGCTCTGGAGCACCTTCAGGGATGGCTTTGGCTCTGCAGCTGGTGGTCACTGGCTGGTCTCCAGCACAGATGGGACTTCATAAAATCCTGGAATGGCCTGGGTTAGGAGGGATCTTAAAGATCATCCTGTTTCATGAGCAGGGACACCTCCCACCAGCCCAGGGTGCTCCAAGCCCCGTCCAACCTGGCCTTGGACACTTCCAGGGATCCAGGGGCAGCCACAGCTTCTCTGCCCACCCTGTGCCAGGGCCTGCCCACCCTCCCAGCCACCAATTCCTTCCCAATATCCCACCTATCCCTGTCCTCTGGCAGTGGGAAACCATTCCCTGTGTCCTGTCCCTCCAGGGGGAAATTCGTAGAGATGATGTTATGGAAAGTAAGCAAAGAACAAGGTGGGACATGGATTTGAGTTGTCTGGCTTAGAATGATCAGAAATAGTTGCAGCACCAGAAGTAAGGTCATAGAATCACAGATTAGTTTGGGTTGGAAGGGACCTCAAAGATCTTCTAGTTCCGTACTCCTGCCACGGGCACCTGCAGAGGTCTGGACATCTGCTGGTGCTGACTAAGGGGAGAAAAAAGGAAAAAGACTTAAACAAGCAAAATACACGTTTCTCATTGCAAAATCAGACCGGTCCCAAAGTGCTTAACTCAGATTTTAACCCCTCAGCCCACCCTGAGATGGGAGGAAGGAGCTGCCCACTTATTTTAGGAAGGGTGGGACCATGGGAGCTGCATCTGTTTGCCAGGTCTGTAGTGAGCACCTTGCCTGACATTAAGTAGAGACAATAACTTTGTGATGACCTAAATTCATTTAAAAAGAGAATTACTGATGTATATATTCAGGTCAATAGCACTTTCCCCAGCTTTCAATAATCGGATCAATTATCTGAATCCAATAAAATCTTATTAAAGAAATTCAGAATTATCTTTAGAATAGCTGGCCTTGTAGTCCCTGAGTAGGTTACAAAAACTGCTATGAAGAACTAGTGTGACCTACTTTCTGGGTGGTACAGATATCATTATCATATCAGAGGTGCAGGCTGATCAGACTGCATGACTTCCATCTCTTATTGAAGAGAGTTTGGCAAAGAGCTAGCACAAAACTTTAATCTAGGTCTCCAAATTATCTTATTTTCCTCCATATCAGCTGAAATTTAGAAAGCCAAAGCGTTGCACGTGAAGAAGCACCCACTGAATGAGCTACACAAGTTAAAGCCAAGAGGGTGATGAGCATTTGAAGCCCCTGGAGTGGGTGATTTATTGTTGGTGCAGATCACAAAGCTTGGTCAACCCTGGCCAGTGCAAGGCACATCCACAGTGACCAAGGACACTTTGCACCTTCTTCCACAAGGTCAGTTAGGGCTTGGACCATGAGGCAGAGCTGGTGAACACTGTGGTATCACAAGAGCTAGTGGCAATCCTTCCAGCCTTCTCCCTGCCAGGTGAGATGTTTGGTTATTTTACTACTTGTGAGCAAATGGCTTTGCTCAGATTTGGCTGGGAACTCTTCCTTGTGTTTGTGAGATGTTCTCTGATGGGTCAGTGTGTGGATCTGGGCTGGGAAATGAGGCTGGACTGTCCCAGAGGTGGCTTTGGTGTCTGATACCTCTGAGGTGAGCCTGGCCTTCATGCTGGGTGCATTTGAAAGCAGCATTTGCTTAAGAAATGCCCTGAGCCGTGTCAGGGCTAAAGTTTGGAGCTGTGGAAGACAGTGGGTGTTTAATTGGGACTGAGGCAGAGCCAGGGTGGTCTCTGCACCAGCTCTTTCTGTCACAGCAGGTCCCTCCCTGGCAGAAGGGCCACTGCAGGAGTGGCAGCAGGTACCTGGTGGGCTGGTTTTACCTCTGTGTCCTGGGCACCTGTGCCCATCCAGATATAGGTGTGGGAAGTTGCTGAGCTGCTGTGAAAACATCACAGCTCCCACCAAAGTGCTGAGGAGCTTCTCCAAGCCTTGCAAACACAGAATCCCCCTTTTCCAACAGGCAAAGGGTGAGGTTACAACAAGAAAGGTGATGCCAGAAGTGATGCTGGTACTGTCTTGTGTCATGAGAGAACCACAGAATCACAGAAAATGCTGAGTTGGAAGGGACCCCCAAGGACCATCCAGTCCAACCCTCAGCCCTTCTCAGGACCAGCCCCAAGAGTCACCCCCTGTGCCCCAGAGCATCATCCAAACCCTCCTGGAGCTCTGGCAGCCTTGGGGCCGTGCCCACTGCCCTGGGGAGCCTGGGCAGTGCCCACCACCCTCTGGGGGAAGGACCTTTCCCTGAGATCCCACCTGACCCTGCCCTGGCACAGCTCCAGCCCTTCCCTGGGTGCTGTCCCTGGTCCCCACAGGGCAGAGATCAGTGCCTGCCCCTCCTCTGCCCCTCCCTAGGGAGTTGTCCCTGCAGTGAGGTCTCCCTTCAGTCTGCTGTTCTCCAGCTGGACACCCCAAGTGCCCTCAGTGTCCTCACACACTTCCCCTCCGGGCCCTTCCCCATCCCCACGTCCCTCCTTTGGACACTCCAATGGCTCCATCTCTCCCTTCCATTGTGTCCCCCCAACCTGCCCCACTATTGCAGGTGAGGCCACCCCAGTGCAGAGCAGAGTGGGACAATCCCCTCCCTGCCCTGATGCCCCCCAGGACAGGGATGTCCCTCCTGGCTCCAGGGCTGACCTGTGGCCAACTGGCCACCCACCAGGACCCCCTGGCACTACTTTTCAGCACCTCATTCCTTCCTCAGGCCATTCTTTCCCAGTGAGGCTTCACCTTCCTCTCCCAGTGAATCCGGACATTCTTCATCCATCACTCTGGTGGCAAAGACAACACCACAGGGAGCAGCAGCCACGGGACCCCCACCCAGCTCAGGGAGGGTGGACAGGCTGCTCCCACCAGTTAACGAGGAATCCAAGGTGATGGGAGCCTCTCTTCCCACTTTGGGAGCGGAGCAATCCCATCCCAGTTCCATACATGGTCTGCTGGCTCAGTCCCGGGGCTTTGATGTCCCAGTGTCCCACCAGTTGCAGCCCAGCAGGGCACTGGGAGCCACTGGTGCCCTGTGGCTCAGGGCAGGCACCTTCTCCCTGTGCCCCCATCCACAGAGCCACATCAAGGCAGGGTGCCTTAATTAGGAGGCTGAAATTATAATGTTGTGTTAAAGAACAAAGAGCCTCCAAAGGAAAAAAAAATATGTGCCGCATGCCCGACAAAGATAAATTGGATTATTCAAACTATTCCTGATGAAATGTTACATTTTGCAACTAATTATCAATCTGTTTTATCTCCAGAGCAGCTGGGCATTTTTGTGCATGCAAGACCTGCCTTACCAATGATCTTCAGATGTCACTGTAGCGTTTACATCTTTTATTTCAAGATTTAAATAACTAGGAAGTAGCTAATGTAATTCACTGCTGAGAAGAAAGGCCAGTTAGTTGAATGCTTTCCAAAGTGATCTCCTCCTAATGAACTTCTCTGGACTGTGAGTAATGAGGCTTTATTCAAATAATGTTTAAGGAAGGTTTTTATGATGTAATTTTTAAAGAAAGAGCAGCATTTCATACATTTAAAATACCTTTATTCGCCCTATCCTGCCTCATGTAGCATTAAAGCATTGTGAATATTTGGGTTTGTTCTTTCTGAACGCTGCTTTGGTGATGAGCAGGTTGTAGTTGTGACTGAGCTATAGAAATGGGGCAATTATCTCGTAAATGTTCAGTGATATCTTACAAATTACAGCCTGACATGATTACAGAGCCATTTTGCTGTAAAAGCATGTATTGTTTAAGTATATTTATATATCATAGTGGTACATAACTCCCCTGGTCCCTACTCAGACACTACACCTACCTGCAAGCTCTGAGCTTGCTACCTGTTATAGTTTGCCATTTGGGACAGCTGTGCCTAAATTAATGTACTGGAGGTGCCATAAAAATTTTCTTTGGAGTGTGATTTTGTGCTAGTTTTCGACTGGAGTAGGAGAAAATACCTCACAGGTTCCCTTTGGTAGCAGCGTTCTGCAATATTTTGCATTCTTGGTGATATTATGAAGTTCTCCTGGAAGTGTTGTGAAAATTTTGCTTTTAGGGGTCTGAATTGACAGGATGGCAAACAAAATTAAAAAAAAAATCAAATTTTGATGTAAGGTTTGCTTGGCCAATTTCTAGGAAGGGACAACAATAAATGTATTTGTGCAAACCTCCTCATTTTTGATTAATGAATGAAGTGTAATCACCAGGCATGGGCTGATCTCATCCCTCCAAAAGGTTGACTCCCAGTGCACATGGGATCTGATACAGTCTGTGATTACATATTTCTGGAGCTGCCTTTATTTACAGCAGAGGATCAGCTCAAAAGGACTACTTAATTCTAGAACTTTCATTTTTCTGCTTTTATCTCCCAATAGTTAAATTTTGAACACCCTATCCAACCCATATTCAAAGTTTGCCCAGACTAGGAACTGAATTAGAAAACAGGATTTGATCTCTTGTGAAGGCTACTTTTTTCCCTCCAGATCATCCTTTCTGGTTTTGGATGCAGGGGAAAATCCTGGTGGGTTTATCCATGTAAATAATCCCTGCCCACCTGCAGTGTGGGCACAGATCAACCCATGAAAGAACAGGACAGTGGGGCATGGGAACACTGGGGAATGGCTTTGAGATGGAAGAGGGCAGACTTAGATTGGATATTCAGAAAAATCTTGGCTGGGAGGGTGGGCAGGCCCTGGCACAGGGTGCCCAGAGAAGCTGTGGCTGCCCCTGGATCCCTGGGAGTGTCCAAGGCCAGGTTGGACGGGGCTTGGAGCACCCTGGGCTGGTGGAAGGTGTCCCTGCCCATGGCAGGGGTGGAATTAGATGAGCTTTAAGATCCTTTCCAACCCAAACCATTCAGTGAGTCTGTAAAGAGGGGCCACCAAGACAGACCCATCCTTCTGCACTGCCTGGCTGCAAAGCCTCCTGGAGGCATCAGAGGACACGAGCTTTGGTCCCAGGTGGCTTTGGCTGGAATACAGCTCATTTCCTGGAGTCAGGTCAAAACATGCAGGTAACACACGGAACAGAACCAAACCAGCCTGCCCAGCTCATCATTATTATTTCTTGTTTCTACAGAGTAAATTATGCCCCAACTAAGATCATTTCAACTGTTCAGAGCAGCTCCCACTCCGCTGTACAAACAAATCCTTTCTGCCTTTTTAATGAGGGTTTTCCCAAGGCTGATCCCCTCATCTTCTGCTTTTCCATGGGCTCCCAAGGCCTGATCCTGCAAAGAGCTTCGTGTCTCCTCGGAGGTGCTCGGCGCTGTGACCTCCTCCCAAAATTCCTGCGAGCTCAGGGTGGCCAGCACCGAGCAGGATGTGGCCCTTGCCTTGCACGGAGACCTCGTTCAGTCTGAATGTTCCGTAATGTATGTTTAAATAGTCGCAGCCAGCGAAGAACTTTGATGAGGCAAAGGGGTAATTGGATTTTCTTGTTCTATAATTAAAAAGGTATATATTACATCCACATTAATACCAAAAGAGTTCATCATGATCAATGTTATTACAACGAATACCAAAGGATTTAACAGTGATTGGCCACTTAGTTTAAAGGGTACCTGAAATCATTAAATTGTTTGCTGGAGGGCTTATGAAGGCCTATTGGATCTCCTGCCACTCCATTTTTTTCTTTACTCCTGGCCTGCAATGTGAGGTTTACTTTTACAAAACAGGAGCAACAGGGTGATCATTTTCCTTTATTATTCCCTTATTGACTTCCAGTTAATTTTAATCTTTGCATTAAGTGACCTCTATTACACATGCCAGGTATCTGATTACACCGCCAAGGTTGAGACCACAAGGCGACCTATTGCACCACGTCAATTGTCCTTCACAGAAGCCCTCACTGTTAATCAAGAGAGGAAGATTAAAGGAGATCAGAACTCTCAGCCTGAAGTGCATTTTGCATGTGAATACACCTTTCTAGCAGTGCACGTGTATTGTCCTGGAAGGAAACAAATCCGAGCTGTTTCTGCTGGAATCTCTGCAGAGAGAACTTCTCCAGGCAAGGTGATGTATGAAATACTCTGTCCTTCTACACTGGAATATCTTTGTAAAACCCTAAATTATATACATTTTAATCTATGTGTAAAATCCCAAATTACATACATTTCAATATATATGTAAAATCCCCAATTACATACATTTCAATATATCTGTAAACTCCCTCATTATCTCATATTGGCTTTGGAAAAATGCATATTTTTTTCCCTGCAATCCTAAAATGGTCACATTTAATTTTTTTTCAGTTCTACATAGGTCTGAATAAGCTTATTTAACTCCCAGCATGGCTTAGAATCACAGAATGATTTAGGTTGGGAAAGACCTCTGAAATCATCAAGTCCAACCATGAGATCTGCTCACCTTGGGTTCTTGGGTGGGTTATACTTGACTCTTCACCAGCACGTGAATGGTTTTTCACACTTTAACCAGATACTCAGGAGCTGTTAGGCTTTGTAGAATTTAGAATTGTGGTCACAGAGGAACTTTTTATTATCATTTAGAGAACACACAGGTTAAAAGAGAGCAGTATTTCTATCTCAGCTCACTGGGGTTATGCTCATGTTAATAATCACAAATGAAACTTTAAATAACATTGATTTTTGTCAGATTTTCACCTGATTTCCTCTATTTCTTGGCTTAGCTGCCTGTCAGTCCCCTTCCAAAAATATCTTTGCATTGTAAAAGAATTTTGCTAAAGGAATTTGCAGATCCAGCAAGAAAAGTAGAGAGAGAAGTGTGTGCAAATATATTTCTGTCAGTTCTAAAGTCTTCATGTGAACCATGATGTCAGATAATTGTCAGGCCCTCAGCAGGAAGGTGATCTGTTATAATCACAGAATTATAGATTAATGAAGGTTGGAAATACCCAATATCATGGGGTGCAACCATTCCCCCAGCACTGCCAAGGCCACACTAACCCATGTCCCCCCAGTGCTTGTCTGGAAGGTTTTTTCATTCATAATAATGATATTTATTACTTTTCACCTCTTTGGAAACACCTCCTGGATCACAAGGCTCAGCTTTTCTGCCTCAGTTGCAGGTGAGAACATGATTTCCTGGATGGAACTGGGAAATCTTATTGAGCATTAGAACCTGGAGGGATGATAAATAGACATGTCAGCATTTAACACTGACCAAGAGCATTTTGAGCCCAGACTGAACTAATTTCACCAGTAGTTAGCGTAATTAAATATTTTCACCAGGATGGAGAGCCATGGTTTGATTTGGAAGTAATTTGCTTGACAAATATCAGATGTTAAAATAATTAAAGCTTAACCATTTCTATTTAATCTCAAGTGGATGAAGGAAAACAAGCCCCTGAATTATATCAGATTCATTATTAATTGGCTCGTGGAATTTAAGACCAACAGGGACTATTATGGTCATCCAGTCTGGCCCTTCTGCCTAAGCAGTCATGGAATTCCACCCAGGAATTCATGCATTCAGCCACTATTTTGAGAAGAAATCCATACAAATGGAAGCGTCACAGTGACTTCATGGCTGTTGTAATCTTATGATATGGAAAATCCCTGGAAATGTGGGAGCTGCAGGTGAGCATGGAAAGGCTTGCACAGGTACAGCTCACAGGGAGTTACCCCCCAAATTTTTGCAGTCCTCTTGAAGTGATTTTTAATACTGAGAAAAGAGAAAGAATCAAATTTGCTACATTTGACTGAATATTTTTGCTAAATTGAAATTCAATTAGTAGTATCAATTTATTATTTTCATGAAACACCCTATTTTTCATGTGGTAAATCCCAGAGACTCCAGATGGTTAAATCATTAATTTCTTTGTGCAGGTACAATAGTGATAAAAAACATGAATTTTATTGTATTCAATTTTCTCAGTATATTTTGGAACTTTGCAAACCAAAAATTCTGAAATTCTTAGTGACAAAAATTCTGCAACTGGTGTTGAAACTAATAGACTAATATAACACATACATTAATTATATCAATTATATTACATTGTATTATACTACATTATGTGTTATTATATGTTACTATATGTTATCATATAATATTGTGTTATTATATTATAATCTATAACATATCATATGTCATGTAATATATATTAATATAGCATATATTATATCCAGAAAGCATATATATAAAAGTGTGTAAAAATAAATGTACTGATTTTAATTATGTTATTATCTAGTAAGTTCCTGTGATCTCTTCTATTTCAAGAATTTCATATTCATGACTTCACCTCTGACGATCTACAGATGGAAAAACAACTTCTGGAAGTTAAAACAGAAGGTAAGTTGGGGTTAAAATCAGAGTCTTTGTTCAATCAGTTCCTTTCTAAGTCAACCAGTGCAGTCTGAAATGTTCTGACCTGGCTCTGAATATATCAATTAATGAATATATTCATAGGGAAAATATAAATGTGAAAATAAAGGAAGGATTGCAGCAGGTGCTTTAACAGCTGATCATATTTGGAACATCTTCCAAACCTGACAATCCCATGTTCCTTTTTTCCCCCCATTATCCTCATCCTACACAAAGCTTTGGACAACTTGTTAGGCTTCCCTAGGAGTTTGTTGAGCTTTTAGTTTTTATAATCAATTCTACATGTCTGGGCTTATTCTTCACCTAAAGATGACCAGTTGGCACAGAAGGATGTCAGTTTATGGGGGTTCAGTCAATAGCAGTGTTTGTCACCCCAAACCACTGTGACACTCAGTAATGTGGCCATTGTGCCTTAGTCAGAACAAAGCAGGACTAACCCCACCCAGAAGTGCTTCTGCTCCATGGCTGAGCCCTGCTTTTAAATAATTTTATCACATAAAGGCTGCTGTTTGCTCCAATTAGACATAAAACTCACCCAGAGCTCTTCAGACCTCTAAGGGAAATTGGGAATGACTTTAAAAAATTCAAGTTTATGCATCTTTGTGACTCAATCCACAGCGTTTGTACTTATAGCTTTTAAGGCATGGAGCATCCTTCCTCTTCCAGGGTGTGCAAACAGGGATGCCTTGGCTCTCCCGAAAATATCCCTGATTTTGACAAGCCCAACAGATGCACCGTGGGCAATGCCAAGGCCTCCTGAAGTCGCTCAGCTCGGCGTGTCCTGATCAGTGCTGGCTGAGCGGGATCACCGAGGGATTGCCACGAGTCAGGAACAGCGTTTAGCACTTTGCTGACCTTGAGGCCACCTTTTCAAAACTCCTCCTGGAACTCAGATTTTTTCCAGCCATTTTCAGGTGATTTCTTCCACTTCCTCCTGAGACCAAACCACTTGATTGACCCGTGATGTTAAATGAAGTTCTTGCACTGGAAAAAGAAAAATTGTTGGTAGTCCCAGACCTGGAAATATTAGTGTGTTTTTCTTCTTTTTTTTGGGGGGGGGTGATTAGAATTAAAATCTTCCAAAAGTTTTCAACATATCCAACATCCCCCTTGAGTGTTGGACAACAGGTATTTGGGAATTTTTTTCATTGTGAAGGAAAATACAGGAGCAAACATGCAAACAGAGCTATGAACAGATATTTCATTTTACATAATAAGATGTTATATTTATGCAGTTTATATTAAGATTAAATATTAAAGATTTGTAATTTGTATTTTAGCCTTGTAGACACCACAGTGGCCACTGCCCTGGGGAGCTGTTCCATTGTTCAACCACCCTTTGAGGGAAAAACTGATTCCTGACATTTCCCAGACTTTTATTTGGGACTTTATTTATTCCTTCTGAATAATTATCTTGGCTGGATAAATTACTGCTTGCTAGATATTCATCCCCCAAACATCTAAACCCTATGGTTTGCCATTGGCCTCTGGGTGCTTGTGAACTCTGGTGTTAATTTTATTGGTCCTTGAGATTTCCTCCTTCTGGTCACTTTTCCCTTGGAATAAACCCTGTAACGTGTAGGACCCAGCCCAGCCTCAGCTGTGGTGACAAAACCTCTCCTGCAGCCCATGAGATGGGCCATGGCATGGACAGGATATGGAATTTAATTTCCAGCCTGAGCAGTTCTTCTCCAATCCCCTCGCTCTGCTCTGTCAGGGAGTAGGATTTGATGCTTTGCCTGGGTTTCCATGTTACAGGGTGACACTGGGTCAGCTAAAACAGCAACCAGAGGAAAAAATGAAAGAAGCTGTACAGTTGCACAATAGTTCTGTGCTACAGGCAGGTTCAGTGTGGCTGAGAGCTGGGTTTTGTAGCTTAGGAGAAAATCCTATATGCATCCCAGCCATGGAATAGGATTCCAGCTTATGAACACCTGGTATAAAAAATTGGGCAGCCTTTGGTATCCTGTTTAATCTGCTTGCTCATCTATAAAATGAGAATATTGATTCTTATCTCTCACCGTCTCTGGCGAGGTTTTTAAGGGTATGTATAGAGCACCTATAGATCAGTGTGCTCTGCAGAGATGCTTTACCAGCACAAAGGCCTTTTAAATGGTACAGATGTGTGTTGTGAGGGGCTGTGGCTGAGGGTTAATGCCCCTCATGGTGAGGCTTGGGGGCTGCCAGGCTGCCTTGTCACTGGGCTGGCAGTGTCTGCTGGAAAACAGAGCTGGAAAAGTCAATTGGGCTCTTGCTCAGGTTAAAGGGAAGATTGCATGGTGATACCTTTCGTTGGCATTCTGAGGGCCACTCCAGTTCAATGCAGGCTGTGTTAATGTGCATCAGTTATCCATACACTGAGTCAGTCAATGACTGCATTGATCCAGCGCTGTGTTTTCTTTCAGAGGATGCTACAATGAGGCAATAGAAATCATTAGGCCTTGTGATATTGAAATCCTCTTGGTGCTGCCAGACATGGAGCTCACATTTCACATGCTGTTGCAGCAGCACAAGAGCAGTCATGCCTGGAATCTCGAGTGAAACTTTCTGTTTATGTTTTTTTTCAGTAAGTCTGTGCTGGTTTGTTCCTTTCCTTTGTATTTAGATTATTTCACTCAGCTTTGACCTGCTAACCTGGTCCAGTAGAGGGTGTCCCTGCCCAAGATGGCCTGTAAAGTCCCTTCCAACCCATTCTATGATTTTATGTACAAGACATGTCATTGATTTTCTCATGTGTTGAATGTGATCCTGGGTATGACATGGTTTGGGTTGGAAGGGACCTTAAAGACCATTTTATTTCAACCCCCGTGGCAGGGACATCTTCCACTAGACCAGCTCAGAGCTCTGGAGTTTCCTGATACAGCCCAAAGCTGCCTCTGAAACTCTGACAGAGCTCTTCCAAAAACTTAGGACCTCAAGGTTATACAATTTCCTCTTCTTGACGACTCTCACCCTTCTAGTTGTCATCACAAACATTTTAGATCAAGCCAGAGTTTTTGACCCTCACTTTTTCCAAGATTCTTTGCACGTGGCAGAATGTCTGGACACTTTATAGACTTTCAGAGTTGTTATCTTGTTAATTACTAATAGTAATTTGGTCATTACAAAAATGTTTATGAGCCCTTCTACGGAAGGAAATGCAGAAGGGAGCAGAAAAACAGTTCTAGTTCCAATTTAAGCATAAAGAGCCTCTTGCAAGTGGAAAATACAAAGAAAAGATGTGTTACTGGTTAAAATTATACAGGGGATTTCCAGCAATCTGCAGCCTCATTATGGTCAAGTTCTTTAGTACGTTCATATAGGGAAAGAGTGAATAATGACCTAGAAAAGAGGAGTTGGAGGCATGAACCAAAAAACATTCCCAAAGCTGCAGGTTTAACTTGGCTGAGGAAGAAATGGCAGAAGGAAAAACAGAGGAAAAATGTGGAGAACACTCCCCCAGTCCCCCAAGCAACACACCCCACTAAAACCCCCCAGTAACACGTGCTAATAAATCTGTGTGCAGGAAGGGCAGTTGTCAACAGCTCGTTCCCATTTTCAAATAAGGTTTGTCCTCGCAGGTTTCCTTCACACCTCTCCTGATGTGGCTGCAGGATTAGGGCTATAAAAAAGGCAAGTCAGAGAAACAAACTGGGAAATGCCAACCCCCCCTCTTCAAGTTTCCTTTAGAAAAGCTGCTTGGAAAAAAAAATCTCCTAAGGAGAACACTGGTGAGTCGAGGGATGGAGGAATGAGAGGATGGATGCTTCAGGAAATGTGTGAGGTTTTGGGGAGGTTGTGGAGCTGATGCAGCTGATCTGGGTGTATTAGGTGACCTTCTCTCTGCTCTGCCCTGCCTGAAAGTGGCAAATATCCCTTTCATTTCCTGCAGTGGATGTGAAGATGTGTTAGAAGGTGCCTTTTTCTGGATGATCCTGAGATAAAGAGGAACTTCACAAGGAAAGTTGTTCTTTGTGGTAACCCCACTGCAAACCCAAGGACTTTTGGATGAAGTTTTGTTAGCACTGTTAAGGAACAAAATGTTACTGAGGGTGCCCTGCTTCGGGTGAAACACTAACCCCAATCATGACTATTTGTTGCTATTAAAGACCCCCTGGCACTTTCAGGGGAGCAGAGGTGTGAGCCCTGGTGTCCTGGCCAAATTCCAGCTTGGGTAATTAAATCCTGCTTCCCTAAAATCCCCCCTGTAGCTCCAGCCGAGCACAGTATCCTTCATTTCCTCTCCGGGAGCGCTGTGCAGAATTGCTTTGTGCTGGCAAACAGCTGCCACATCTGCCCCCAGAGGAATTGCTGCCTTTCAGGGCTCAACTCTCCCTTTCTCTCCCCCTCCCACACACACGTAGGACACGGTGCTGCCCCGGAGCACCCACGAGCATCCCTCCTCATCCTCACTGCACTCTCCAAGTGTGCTAGGACACAGCTCAGCCTTTACAAAGCAGCCCCACACCACATCCCCATCCTTTAGCCCTGCCAGGCTCCAGGAGCTCAGCCTAAAAATGCCCTGCTGTGTCTGAAGGGCTGGGGGAGCTGGAGTGTGGCTGGGGCTGCTCCCCTTGATTTCTGGATATTGGTCCTACCTGGTAAATGGTTTCATTTTCTTGGCTGAGGAAGAAATCTTGAGTCCACTTCTACTGGGGCTTGTTAAGCTGTTGCCTTGGGGGCCAGTTGATCAGTTGTTAAGTAGTAAGCAGCTTTGGCAGTCAACAGGCGTAGGATCCCCTGCAGCTACTCCAGCCTGCCTGTCCTATCATTCTTTATAGAGGTAGCAGAGTATTGTCTTAGAAGTGCAATAATGATAAAATACCAACAAGAACCTGCTCGTTCCATTTGAGCACGCACCAGAATTTCGGAAAAGCGTGTGACATCCATATGAATATATATATTTCTCTATATTTATACATGTATTTACTTGTCAATTGTGGCTCTGAAAGTCCAGCTGAGAATTTTTTACTGATTTTTTTTTTTTTAATGATAAATCAGTGGCTCTAAGCGAAAAGGCAACAGGCTGAGAATGGTGGGAATTGTACTGAGAGCTCCTCAGCTGTTTGTCCTGGCTGCTCTCAGCTTCAATTCCTCCTGAAAAATTATTGGGAAATATGGCAGCTTTTTCCTGGGAACTCCAGCAAAAATCCCAGCCAAGCCACAGAGAACCACACTTGGTGCTTTTGTCTGACAGCAAGGAAGTTCTTTAGTCATAATGTCATCTCTGAATTGCCATATCAAATAATATATCCTTATTTTGTCTCTGAAGCGTTGTGACAAACTTGCATGAAAGGTGTGATGCGTTCTAAGCACTGGGACTAAAAAAGCTCTGTCATTTCTCTACCTCAAACCCACTTTCAGTGGCTGCAGAAATACCTGTTTTCTAATCTTTGTGCACACTGAGAAATCTCACCCATCTGATTTTTACCCAGCTAAATACACCAGGAATGATTCAAAGCAGAGTCCTGCTTTTCACATGCCAGTAGGGTCTTTTAAAATGTATTTTATGCTGCGCTTATTTTGTTTGGTTTTTTGGTTGACTGAATTACCTATATTCCTTGAAATGGTGTTTAGTAATTCTCAGCGACTGCAGAGATGCCTACTGGGAAGTGGTCAGCGGATCACAACAAACCCCACTGACTCCGGGCTCTCCTACTGCTTTAACTCAATTGCACTTTCTTAGCCAAAGCCACATCTCTTAGGAAAATCCCAGAAACGCTGTTTGCCGTGAAGCATGGTTTTAATATTATCACAGCTATTTGAAAAGACAAAAGATTAGAAAGACTGTTTGGGACTGAAGGAAGAAATAGTTCCAAGGGATGGATTTACCGCAAACAAGCCTCGCATTTGCTGCTAATGTTCGCTTCATAGTCTGTCTGCAGCTGAGTCATGTCCCCCTTGATGCTGAATGTACCTTCTGTGGATATGAAAGGGGGTGGCCATTCTTCATTTGTGTCCTGGTCTCCTACAGGCTGTAAATAATGACAGGCCAAACGGTGGCCGGGGATTGATTTATTTATTTCTTTTTTTGGCCTATTTTGATAATGTATTGCTGGGATTCTGAGCTTGCTAAAAAGTCAGAAGGGGAAGTGTGGACATGATAATTGAAAGGCAGATGGATTTTAAAGAGAGCTGGGTGCTAAAGTCAAAGCCCATGGAGCTGATCCGTGACAAAAGCACTTGCATCCTCAGGAAGGACTAGGAACCTGCTCAGGGTTTGGCAGCAAGGGATGGGATTGAAGGCATCCTTTTAATCTAAACAGCTGACATCGGTCTGGTGTGTCACGATGTGTGATAACAGATATATTGTATGTATGATAACAGATATATTGTCACTCGTACTTGCCAAAAGGAGGTCAGGCAAGAATTTCAGAAGTGGCTGGGACCTACCAGGGCTCAAGTGCTGCCAGCATGAAGTCCAGAGGAATGATGGGCTAAACCCAGGTCATTCCCCACAGGAGCAGACAGGACTTTAATGACAGATGCCACCTCCAGCACGATGGTGAATGCCCGAGGATCCTGAGTGTCTGCAAAACTCTGTGTATTTGCTGCTGGTTCCTCCAGAAATGACCTCTCCTCCTCCTCCTCTTCAGCCAGCTTCTCTACAAAGGCACCTAAATCAGGTGAGCAGGAAGGAGCTGCAGGTAGAAGGTTGAAAATCCTTTACTAAGAGTCTCCAAATAGGAGAGTTAATGGCACTTTATAGGCAGAGATCCCAATTCCTAAATTGCAGCTTTCTGCCTTTCCCTGTGGTGACATTCTCCTGGACCAAATTCTTCATGAGTGGTCACCAAAGTAGTTTGTTCCTTGCCCACAGGAGACCTCCAGCAGTTCTGTTAATTTTCTGTAGACAAATCATTTAGTTGCCCTGTCTTAGGGCAGCAAAGAATCATAAAGAGGTTTGGGTTGGAAGGGACCTTAAAGATCATGTCATTCCACCCATGGGGGGTTGGAATTATGCATCTTCTTTCTTTGTTTGTTCCTTCCTCTGAGAAAAAAAAACCCTTTCCTTTTCATATTTAACACAAAATCAAGCAACCAAGATTCTCTGGGTCTGTGGTTTATCCCTACTGATGGCAGGAATCACAGCCCAGAGAGCAGCATCCTCTGCAGGTTGGATCTTCAATACATCAAACGACAACGTTGCCATTGTTTTGAGAGGGTTAACTAAGATTAATGAGAAAAGAAACATGAAGCCATGGAGGATCAACATTACAAATCAATGACTGAATAAATTTAATGTGTATTCCAGCTGTACTTTACCTGGCATGAGACTGATTCTTAAGAGTGTATCTTTTATGCTTCTAAATAACCCAGCAGGACAGGAACACTGCTTCCACTTTAATAATGCTTTATTTAAGGTTTATACAGTAGTCAATGTATTGATTTAGGAGGAATTTGTAGAATAAAAAAAGAATGCTTAATAAGGTACAAATAAACTCCTCCAGCTTTCTCCATCCTTCATCCTTAACATTTGCAAACTGGGACTCCAGTGTTTTAATTCTGGAAAACAAAGCCATTAGGAAATAAACCCAGACTTGCTGGTAGCCAACCTTAGTTTGAACCTTTAGACTTTGCATGGATGAAGTGACTTCCCTAAAAGGTGCACTCTGAATTGTAGAGTTTTCTCTACCCCCACGCAGCAAGTTTGAAATCACCCCTTGCGTGTGTATTTTATTTATTTATACGTAATTATTGCTCAGAGATGGGAAATGCGACTTTGTCTCTTCGCCACTTTGTCGTTAAACTTCTCGACGCCGTTGACTCGCTTTGTCCCTTTAACCAAAACATCACCAGCCTTAAACTGCCCCCTAAAATTGCCACCAGTGTGGCAGATTCCAGGCCTTGGCTGATTCCACGCGTGGGGCTGACGGCAAAGGGAGCCCTTGGCCGTGTGAGAGCTGCCGCAGCCCGGCCTCCTAATCAGATGCCGGGAATTGAACTTGCAGAAAGTTTGTGCTCGCCTTGTGGATTTTCATTTCAGATGTTGTCAACTCAAGGGCATTTGGACCAATCAATATCTGTCTGTCTTCTCGCACAGAGAAAGTTGGCTATTAGAAAAGAGAGGCTTAGAGCAGGCTCAGCCAATACCATTAGCCCTAGCCTAAGGGCAGTTGTGTCCGTGTGCCGGGGTAGGCACCTGCCCCCTCCCCTCCCCCACCATTAAGAAGGCCACTGGGGATGTCATTTGGACATAGCGGGCAAAGAGCACTTCTTTATTCTTTCTCTTTTTTACACCCAGACTTCACCAAAAATCAATAAATCTGTTCTTTGCTTATTTTCAGAACTTTACTTCAATATAAGCAAGGACTTTCCTTCCAGCTACGAACTCCAGTAGCACCAAGTCAGGGATTTTTTTATTTTGTGTGTGTGTGTGTCTATTTTTTATTTTCCTTTCTCTGTTCCAATTTGAGAAATAATTGGAAATAATATCCACTGTTTCTTCTTTTCCCTGCTAAAGATTTTTTTAGAAGAAAGCCCTTGATCTGCTGACTCTTTTCATGATTCAGCACTTGATTTTTCTCTCCTTGCTGTCCTTTTATTGCTAATGGTTTTATATGATCGGGGAGTGAAATGATACATTTCTTTGTTTTCCAATCAACCATATTGAATAGGATTTTGCTATTTCCTTTGTCAAGGCATGAGTAGTGATACTGCTGCTGTTGGTAATTCTTTAAATATGAAACTATCACAATTCAGTTTTAGGCATGGGGGAACCAGGTATATATTTAGTGAAGGCATCAAGTCCGTCCTTGAATGCTGTGACATTATATTTAAAAGGTTCATTTTTTAATCTACTTTTTCTCTGAAATAAGAAAAAAAAAGGTAAATAAAGATGATTGAACTCAATAACCCAATGACCACACCACGTTGCAGTGGACATAAATATGAAGCCTCAAGAGCTTTAAGGATGTTAAGAAAGCTGCAAGAAATGTACTGAGTTGATGCGGATGGAGAGAAAAGCACTATAGAGATGATTCACCAATAAAAAACCAAATCCCCAAACCCTTAAAACCCCCAGATGAAACAGTTTGGAAGGAAAAATTTAGGAATAACTCTTGAAGACTGAAAGCTGCAGGTCAAAACTGGTGGAGGGAGCCAGTGGTAATAACTTCATTTAGGAGATCTCTTAACAGACCTCATCATAACAAGGTTTAATAGATGTTCTATCCATTGCTCTATAGCTACGAGAAGTGAACATGGACCAAGTTCCTGGAAGCAGGAGGATCTCCTCCTCTACCAATAAGTCTGATCATACCACGCATTTGAAGGCTCAAGCTCTGCAAGTCCCAGAGCTGAGATGAAGTTTAATATTTTGACTTTATAAAATAAATGATAATTGGGTAAATGCACCTTTTCTACTGCTGGATTATGTTGTTCTCAAGCAATTTAGGAGCTTTCTTTAGATAAGAAGACTCAGATTAATCTCAAATAATTTAGTGAGGTGGGCTGACACCCACTGCAGACCTGGCCTGAAACCACCACCTTGCTGAATTCCTATGAATGTATATTTGGGCACATGGGAAACACCACAGTGGGAAGGCTCCTTTTTTGTGGTGATTTGGGCTTGAGGCACAGAGAGGACCAAGTCTCATGAAGCCATGGTGTGAGAAGAGTTGTTTGGGTTGTGTTTCACTGAAATTTGTCATTTTTTGGCTGTTTCACTCCAATAGCAAGCAAAGAATGTTGTCATCAAGCATTCTTCAAATGACCTGTGAGAACTTTTTAGGATTCAAAACTTTCCATCACCCAAAGATGTCCCAGATATCCCTGTGATGGGGGAACATCCTGGACGTTCAGCCGAGGTCAATGGCAGAATGTCTTTGCTGCCAAAGTCATGAGCAGTTGTGCTGGTTTGAGTTTGAGTGGTTTAATTGGCATTTCACCTGTTTCCTATCACAAGGAAGATGCTCAAAACAGGACAGTAGGACCTCCTACCATGTGCTCATGGTTGCTTCACTGAAAATAATGTTGCTGTCCTAAATGTCACCATTTTGGGATGACTTTTGGGCTGTAGAGGTGGCTGAGGGGGGAAGGCCAGGACACTGCCCAGTGAAAACCTGCAGTGCCCAGAAAACAAGGTGCATTTCTTATGAACCCCTGAAATAGCTGCATTTCCTTCAAGGGGTTGGAATGCATATGAAAAAAATTATGCAGGCAAAATTTTCTTTACTGCAGAAGTTATAATGGCTTTGTAGGATTTTGTGTGACTGAAGGGTAGAGGGGTAGAATTTGTGGCCATTTATTCTCCAGAGCTGAAAATCTTTCTTCATTTGGGTGAGGAAACTTATTATAGCACCGAGTGGTTATTCACTGTATGGATTATCGTTTTGAGCTGGAGCAAGATCTTTATTTTTGATATTTAAATGGAGAGAAAAAATAAATAGCATGTCCTTTTCAAGGCAAACACTGCAAAATGACTGGTCAATACCAACTATTAAAAAAAAGATAAGTTCCTTAACTGGCCTGCAACATCATTAAACTATGAGAGACTTTGGTTGAGGGTGTTGCAGAGCAAGATCCCACCTTTACACACCTGTCACAGCAAAAGATCTGTGCAAACCAATCACTTCTAAAAGTGCTCTTTAAATGTCATTATGAACACAGAGTTATTTGGTTTAGCTTTTGGTAACGTGAAAGTTTGTGCTCATTTACATTTCTGTGTTTGCTTTGAAAGGGGCGTTTTGTACTAATTAGATTTTGGAGTTAAGATCCATGGGGTGGGTAAATAGAGCAGGCCCCCAGTAAGACCAGTGCAGACCCACCATCCTGCCAGTCTGAGATGTGTGTTCTCACTTCACTGTCCTGCAGGCTCTGAGGGACTCTCAAATCACACACAGTGCCTGCCTGAGACCAGAGAGAGACAACTGTGGAAAGAGAAACATCAGATGATTCAAGGACAGGTATTTCTTACCTGGCTGTGACGTGCCAGCTGAGCCAAACCAATAAAAGCTGATTGCACATCCCAGACATTTGTCTGTCCAAAGGTGCAGCACGAGGAACAGCAGCCATGAAATGAATTAAATAATGCATTAAAAACCTGTAAATCTCCTTAAGAAAAAAGTCATTGGGGAACAGTTCCTGTTCTAGTATTCTCATTGTCCTTTCACAGAAACATTTCACCAAAATGTTTCACTTAGGTGCACAAAGATGTCTTTTTTTTAAAATGTATTTATATGTATATTTTTCTGTACTATGGAATTTTCTGCTGGAGGGACAGAAATTTGATGGGTACTTCTGTCATTAGAAGAACAAAAGCATCTGAAAGTTTATTTATGACCTTCTAGACATCAAATATTTCCAAAACTCAAATTCAATAACAATGGGTGTAGAAGATGTTTAACATATTGGAAGAGTTCATGAATGAAAACAAGGTCCCACCTCTAAAACCACCACAGTCCTCTGTGTTTCTGGATATTCAATTTTACAAGAATAATGGAGCTCTTCAGTCTGAAATACAAACTGGACAAAACCTCATCGTTAAATATCTGGACAGAAGAATCCATCTGAAGAGGATGAACACTCTTTGCTTCAGTTTGAGCTGGAAATCTTATTTTCCTCTGCAACTTCTAAATCCAGCCTTGGCTTTGTCACTAACTCAGTATCACCAGAACATGGTGAGGTTCTTGGGGTGTGCAGTGCCAGGAGTTGGACTTGAAGGTCCTTGTGGGTCCCTTCCACCTCAGGTTATCCAGTGATTCTGTGACCATTTCTGCAGGCTCAGGGACATGGTCATCTTCTGCTCTTTCCAACTCAGAGCAACAGAACTTCTCAGCAATTGTGTAAATTAGCAAGTCCACTCCAGCTGCTTATGAACACAAGTTGTAGAAAATAAAATGCCATGAGTTCATCTCACAGTGTGCTCATGGGGCCCTGTTGTAAAGAAGCAGCTTCGTCTTGCTAAACCAGGTAGGAATTCAAACTATGGCAGGAAATCACAGAATCCCAGAATATCCCAAGCTGGAAGGGATCCAAAAAGATCATCCAGTCCAGCTCCTGTCCTGCTCAGGACCATCCCCAAGAGTCACCTCTGTGCCCCAGAGCATCATCCAAACCCTCCTGCAGCTCTGGCAGCCTTGGGGCTGTGCCCACTGCCCTGGGGAGCCTGGGCAGTGCCCACCACCCTCTGGGGGAAGGACCTTTCCCTAAGATTCCCCCTGCCCCTGCCCTGACACAGCTCCAGCCCTTCCCTGGGTGCTGTCCCTGGTCCCCCCAGAGCAGAGATCGGTCCTGCCCCTCCTCTGCCCATTGTGAGGATTCTTCTCAGGCTGTACTTCAAAATACTGTGGGTTATTTTTTTTGTTGGGATCTTTGGGAATTTTCTCACTAACAAGGCCCGAGGAGAGGGGCAGACGGGGGCTGGAGACACCATCTCCCCCTCTGCTGTGCTGGAGTGCTCCCCTTTCCAACCACAGGCACGAACACATCTTGCTGTGGTTCCCCAGTGTCACCCTGTGAGCACATTAGTGTCACTCGTGGCTGCAGCGCCCCTGTCTAATGGGCAGTGGTGGGAGCAGCAGACAGAAAGCCCCTGAGCTGGAGCCCATCAGGCAGCGAGCGTAGGATGTGTCAGCTCCTGCTCCTCTGCAGAAAATGCTGCTGAGCGTCTCCAGCCTCGGTGCTCCCAGCGAGTGTGCATGCCAGCTTTAGTGCCTGCTCCACTTATTTCAGGGATTTTCATGTCAACAGCCCCAGAACACTCTAAAACCTTCTTTTTTTTTTTTTTTTTAATTTTTTTGCTGACAGTGGTAGGAAATATTCTTCTTCTCTGACCAAATCCTGACTCGCTTTCTTCTTGTTCAGGCAAAACTAGTTGGAAAATCTCTGTCTGGAACAAAGATTCCATCTTATTGCTTATTAGCACTGCAAAAAAATTAGAACTGTGAAGATTTTTTTTAATAATCTGACCCATCATCAGTCTCTAAGGAGCAAGAGGAATCCATGACTTAGAATTTTTAAAGACCTAATAAATAATTTGCCACAACCGCAGGGTGCCATGGCATAATGGAGCTAAGGTAATATTTAATCTGCTTATTTACAACATTAAGTAACATACTCTGTTTCTCATTTTCCTTTAATATATATGAGTGTTTATTGTGACAAATATTTGAAATCTCACTGCTCGCTTCTCAGCTTCTTGGTGTGTTTGGGAGCCTCACACGGTTCAAATTATTCCATTACGCTATTAAAGCGGGGAATGTGCAACATGCCTCCCACCTCAAGGCATTTCTGGGCTCATTTTTATCTTCGCCAGTACCTGTAGCTTCCTTTCTGCACAAACATTTTCCTGCGAGCGCTCTCTCCTCTGTGCCAGTTAACTTCCCCTTGAAGCCCAGTGGCCTCCTCTGCTCTGGTGGTCACTCATCTCGCCCCTCTCAGATCTCCGAAGGGGGTGGCAAGAAACACACTGAATGGAATATCAAGCAAATTCACATCAAATGGCAGCGTGGCCCCCCCAGGTAACAAGCAGGCTCCGGGTGCAAAGCCGCGTGTCCCTGGCGCTGGTGGCACCGTGTCCCTGTGCAAAGCCCAGCCCGACTGACCCCGGGCGGCTCCAGCCTCGCCCAGCCTGCTGGTGGTGTGGTTCTTAATGAGAAACGCCAGGCTGGGTAGGTGGTGGTTGGGAGAGGGGAGAGGGGGAGAGAGGACCGGCACTGTTTTATTGATGCCGGGAGTCTCGGCTAGCGCTCGGCTCCTGCTGCATCTCTTCCAGCAGCGCTGGCTGAATCTTTTCCCTCATTTGATACAGTGACCTCTCAAGTGCATCATTGCCCTGAGGGCTGAGGGCAGTCCAGCAACTGTTAAACCCCTTGGGTTGATAATCTTCTCCCACATTTGCCCTTAACACCAGACATACCACCATTAGCTACAGCTCCACTGGTGCTCATTAGAGCCGATCAATATAGACTAACATAAAGAATGCTGCTGCGCCTTCTGTTATTTTTCAGTTACTGCAAATTTCACCCACAATGCGAGGCTTTGCTGCTGTACTATGTAAAAAAAAGAGGATTTGAGACCAAAAAAAATAAAATAGAAAAACCAGGCAGGTTTTATTAGATGCCTAAATGTTATTTATCTTGCTGCTCAAAATGCCTCGTTACTGGAAGGTGGACGGGAGATGTTCTGTACAAAATTCTCTTTGGATTAAGTTACTGTAAACCCACAACTTTTACAAATCACAGAGGATGTGCTGATAAACAAAACCAGGCACATTTTAATATGAAAGAGATTTTGAGCCTGCAAACCCTGTGCAAATGCTGTCATGAACTTGGCCTGATGGTTTTAAGTCCTCTGACTGCGCCGGTGCTGTTTTGGATCGTGTGGCCAGTTGGAGGTCTATATGTTGAAGGCACATATGTAGAGTGGCTCCAGCACTGCATTCTACCACCAGCAGGTGTTGCCAAAGATCATAGCAAGAACAGCAACAACAATTAACAAACATATCATTCTTCTCCCATATTTTAACCCAAAGAGCCTCTCATTTGAGTCGCATACCACTGATGGCAGTGGGAAACAATTGACAAAGTCAGTATATAAAAAAGGCACAAAAATCACCTTATATATATTAAGCATTGTGCAAGGAGTAATAAACAAGTGCTCAATTCATTGAGAATAGCAAATGTTTTTACTTTTCACTTGAATTTGGTAAAAGGAAGGCCAAAAAGCTTCATTGGATTTACCAAATGGCAAAGCCATGTGAATGTAGAAGAGTGAGTGTTTTGTTTAATCATTTGGTCATTCAATCTTTATAGATCTACTTGGGATAGAGCAAAAGGAAAATACAGCATCCAGGCAACCTCAGGAAGGTATTAACAAGCTAGAAAACAAACATTTTATTCAGTATAAAGACAGGCATTGCTTCTCATGGATAAACCCAGCATGGCTAAATGGATATATGAAGACTGAATTTACTGGATGTATGCTGAATTCCAATGAATCAGTGGTAAAAAAGCCTCATCTACACCAAGTCTTTCCATATTCCAGGACTTAAGGCCTCCTTTATCTTACACAAAATGGTGGCTTAAAGAGTTCAGTGTCAACTGCTGTATGAAAGGGATGTTGAACTTTGTACCTGAGCTCAAGAATAGCAAATAGCAAATTTTACCTGCTTTTTAATTCAACAGTTTCACTTTTGTCGTAGTTCTCCAGCATTGCAGGGGATTAAATACTTGTGTTGAATGACTTATTTATCCAGGACCCTTCTGAAGAGCTGGAAGGGTACGAGGCTTTCACTTGTGGAACGAGGGATTTCTCAAAGTCCATTAAAACACCTTTTTGCTCAGGGAACGACACAACTTCTCCAGATGCGTCCTTTGCTTTAGTGGACCTATTTGCATCGTAGGTATTACTTAGTGTGAGTGATGTGGTAGGACCGAGCCCTTGATGATAGGTTGATTAATGAAATCCGTTCTGCTGGCTGAACATAATGGAAAATGGGATCCTGTTGGCTTCTAAAGGCTGAAATTCATCTCCATGCAAACGACACACGTTTTATGTATGTCATAAGCCTCCCACTCTCCTTTTGCTTAGATGGAGATTTCATCCACTGAATGGAAGGGTGGTTGTTACATCCATTAACAGCACGAAAATGTACCCAGTAAACCCATTGCTTATGACTTTGCCTCAAGTTTGAATCTTCCCTTCAAGGAAAACTTGAATAAACTTGAGGAAAAACGATCAGTGAATGAAACCTAAAAAGGAAAAACCTTTTTGTAACAGCACAATTTTAGGAAAAAAAATAAAAATCTTGATTTTAAGACTTCTAGTGAAAGAAAACTGGCGGAATCACTTGGGATGCAACTTGATCAGTTAAATAATGGCAGGTAAGTTCTAAATTTGCATGTTTCTCATTCAGTTTGCTCTTGTCAGTCCTGGTTCATAGTCTGCTAAATTAATGGGCTGTATGATCGCAGCCCCCTGTTTATTTCCCTGTAAATCTTGCCCTGAAACTTCTGGTCAATCATCTTTGAGTTCCTTTCTCGTCCCACGATGAAAACAGAAAAGAGTCATATTTTCCAAATTGCGCTTCATTTCTCTAGTTCTTTTGTGAATTCCCTCCAACTTTTCCAGCATTCACATTTCCAGGGGTAGGATCCAGGGGGGAGCAAAGACCTCAGTTCACAAATCTTGCTGACAGCAGCAATAATTCCTCCCCACGCCTCTGGATAGTCCTTAATTTTCAATAATATCACAATACGGGACTAACAGCCACTGTCCAATTGAGACTAATATATCCCATGTTTTGATCAACAGGGAAAGGTTCTTAGGAATTTTCTCTTGTCAGGGCTGGATATATATTCCAAAGCTTAATTATTGACCAAATTGGCACTTCAAGCAACAATGTCTTTGGTTGTAAATTAGCTGGTTTTAATGGTCTGCAGCAACGCTTTCAATATCCTCTTTAGTGCCAAGTTTGAATGATGGAACTTGCTATATATGCTGACACTTTTTATTCTTAAACACCTAACGTGCAAGATGTTCCCGGGAGTTTTAAAGGGTAAGATAAAATGTCAAAATTGTTCAAAAGTATCATGTATATTTTTTACTCAGAAAGTTACATACTCAAAACTCTAATCAGTCCACCTGGATTTATGAAATCCCTTGTTATCGTAGCGGTGTGAAAACTGGACTGGAGATAAAGAAAATGGTATTTTTATAGAATGGTCCTTGGAGATGGGGCTGCTCCTGTGTTGTCAATGTAGGCCAAAGTGCCAGTGGGAAGTGCAGTACATGACCTTAGTCAATTAGCAGGGTCTCCTTAATCTCTTGGGATTACTTTGATCTGCAATATCAAGTCTAACACCTTAATGAAATTTTACAGATAGTCACAGAAGACATCCATGTAGTGAAAAAAAACAATTTCATTTTATACTTAAACTCCTAACACATGCTTAATAAATCCCCAGAAGGGAAATAATAACTATAACCATATTCAACATAAATTCCTCTCTCTTTTTTTTTTCACACTTTGTTTACGGCAGAGAAAAACAAGATTATAATAGACAGGACTTTGCTTGTGAAAACTGGAACAGATCAAGTTGCTGATTCACAATTTTCTTGTGGAAAACATGTTATTTGTTGTTACATTTTAAATCTCCTGAAATAAGGGTGGTGGGCTAAATCTTAGCTGTATTTTTTTGTAAAAATGTTTCTGATACATTCACAGTTATATGAAATTTCAGATATATATTTGTAATTTCCATAGCAGAGCACTGTCCTGAGGTGTGTATTCAACACATTTATTTTAAAATCTATGCCCATTCAAATCTTGTCCCCGGTCTGAACTGTTCTGGTGGAGTTAATTAGACAACCTGGCCCTTTTCTCATGTAATTACTAAGTGAGTGGGTGACAAAAGATGTTTGATGTGTGTCAGTTTTGTTTGCTGTTCTCTGCTTCCTCAGACCATTCCACCTGCAGCTCTCACAGGGCCCGGCTTGCAAATATGCACAAACACTTTAGGGGGAGTTTTATTTTTTGGGAAAAAGCTCCAAGATTGCCTGCCCAGACATGAAAACACTGCAGGGATTCACCTAGTCTTGAGAAGGGAGGGAGCAAAGGATGGCGCTTAATTAGGCCACAGCTTTATTAACTCCATTTATCTTGGAATTGTGCAGTGATAATTCACACCGTGGCCACTGCTTTCCTTACTGGTGGTGTGAGCCACCAGCAGCCCTGTGCTTCTGGGTCACCCTTGGGGTGGGTGGTGAATCCCAAGGACTGACCTCCTCCTTTCTGCTGCTTCTTGCCTCTTCCAGCCTCGTTGACCATCAAGACCCAGCAGGTTCTCCTCTGCTGTGCCCCAGCAGGTCATCAGAGCATCCTCCAGCCCGTCCTGGGGAGAAGGTCCTGCCTTTGCCCTCATCCCACCTCCCTTGCAAGACCCCAGACAGTCTCCAGCTGGGAAGTACATGATCTACTTGGATACCTGGAGGTGAAAGAGCAGAGAAGAAACTGCTCCAGGTGCTGCCAGGCACCTTGGCTGTGAGTTAGGGAGGTGCCCAGCAGCGCTGTGGTGACAGCTCTTCTCTGCCCTTTCCATGTCCACCTGCATGGGAAAGGTCTTGGGCAGAGGAGAGGGGGTCTCTACACTCTCTGCAGTCATGCAGGGGCAGTGGGGCCACTGAGGCCAATGGAATGGATCCTGTGAGGAGAAAAAGTGGTCAGTTCTGCTGCAGTTACAGCTTGAAAAGTAGAGCATTTCCTTCTCTGCTGTTGCTGCTCACAGGGCCATCCCTCTACTTTCCTAAAGCACTTCACCAAAACCACTTCATGTCTTGGGATCTGACCTGCAGCCCTGAGGGAAAACACAGGCTGGATTGCAAGTGGAATTTTGGCTGTGTGAGGGCTCCAGGATTCACCATGAGCTCAGGAACACATGGAATCATGGAATAATAGAATGACAGAAGGGCTTGGCTTGGAAGGGACTTTAAAGCTCCTCCAGTGCCACCCCCTGTCATGGGCAGGGACACCTTCCACCTGCCCAGGTTGCTCCAAGCCCCATCCAACCTGGCCTTCAAACACACCCTGTTTCTCCAGGTGCTCCACATATAGAACATCTCTCTCCGTAATTAGATATGATTAGAGGAGCCAGGGATGTACAAGGAGCACTCTTTTATAAATTGCACTCTTTTATAAATTGCACTCTTTTATAAATTGCCTTTTGCAGTCAAATTAAGGTTTATTGCCCAGTGTCTTGTGGCTGAGGCCGACTCTGATTTGCCCAGTTTCACACATTATTTTTGCTTGTTGTGCTCCTATGGCCGTACAGCAAAACTAAATCAGCTCTCCCTGCAGGCCCAACGAGGGAGCTTTCCAGTGTGCAGAATTCAATGGACAATCCCCAGAACGTTTTCTGGGGTTTAATGCATTCAGTAACTGTAAAAACCTCTTAGAATTGAACACAGTTATAAAACTTGGCTCTGCACCGGTCCCCCTAATTAACATATGACAGATCCATGCAGTCATTCCGCTGTGCTCTCCTCCAGTAACTGCTAAACATAACTATAAAACAGCTTCCACGAGGTAGTGCAGGCACCAGCTTTGTCTTCACACACATCTGTTGCATTTTTTAAGGGGAAAAATAAAGTTTTAATTTTTAAAACCTCAGTTTTAATAATGCATGAAAAAGTAGAGCAGCTCTGCTTTATTTTCATCCAGGTCTTATCTCACGTCTCTTCCAGCGCTGCCAAACAGTCCCGAAGTATTTTCCCTCTCCTATATCATTCCAACTGCAGCAATGTGCTCCTGGTGACCCAGGTGAGCTGTGCCAAATCCTGGCAGCAATCATGGAATGGTTTGGGTTGGAAGGGACTTTAAAGATCACTCATCCAGTGCCACCCCCTGCCATGGGCAGGGACACCTTCCACCAGCCCAGGTTGCTCCAAGCCCTGTCCAACCTGGCCTTGGACACTTCCAGGGATGGAGCAGCCACATCTTCCCTGCCCAACCTGTTCCCCTTCACCATATGGTTGTATCTCCCTTCAAATATTTGAACTGTTGGGCAAAATTCAAAAAAACAGCCATTTAATGTCAACAGGAGCTCCTTCAATACCCAGAGCGCGGAATTCACGCTCGTACTGGAGCGAATTAGGTGAGCTGGGATGGCAGACACAATCCTCATTTGGTTCCTAAGCAAACAAACCCTTCATTAACCATCACAGAATACTTGGGTTCAGTTAATGACCTTTTTTGAAACACATTAAATAAAGTATTTCCCCCAAATATTCATAAGTCTTTCAAAATAAATTAATTTTTCACCTTTTTTGGTCTTCATTTTCCACAGCTGTCCCTGAAGGAAACACGTGAGAGGAAATCTCATCAAAACACGGATTTGAAATGGGTGTTCAAAAACCTGTCTGAAAGTAAATAGTGAATGTATCAGTAATAATTTTACTTAATAATTATTTTCAGCTAATTTACCTATTGCACTTTGAAAATGTGAATTGTTTTAACCAGTCTGTGGGGTTTTTGAATCACTTGCTTCATAGACTCATCTTACTAATATTATTTGCCTCCTATTTCTGGGCTTCAGATGAGTATTTAGCCGAGAGAGAGGCTGAGAAGGTTCTTCCTCTGCATTTTTACATTTGAGCAGCTGTGTAGAGAAAGGGAGAAAACAACACCATCCCCATTTTACCAACAGAGAACTGGGTGTTTTAAAGATGAATTCAGGGAAAAAAAATAATCCCAGATTTTTGAACCCCTTTCATTGTTTTAACCTTAAATTACACTTCAGAAGTGGTTTTGCTGATACATATAAAATAAAATGCATATGTAAAATAAAATACATCTATAAAATAAGAAAAATATATGAAATAAGATAAAAAGATGGTTTCCCCCTTCCCTCCAGAGCTCTGCTGGAGCATCGTTTCCTCTTCCAGGGTGCGTGAGGCGGTGATGGGACCCAGATGGGAGATGGCAAAACTCTCCTTAATGACCACGGCTGTTTTCCTGCCTGGATCCTAATGGGAGCAGACAGCAGAGATTCTTATCTTACCCTGGGCAGGCTGACAGCACAGCATTTCTCCTGATAGCAGGGTTAGTTCGTTATTGGCTCCAAAAACACGCTCCAAAAATTCCTCAGGTTCATATGGTGCTTATGCCCCATGTGCTCCTCCACCCTCCTTGCACAGGTAAGTCCCATATGCATTTTTAATTTCAAACTGCCTCCTAGAACAATAAGGCAGCTTTCAAATCTAAATATGTGAACTCCCTGCATATAGGATTAAAAAATCTATATTCATTGTGGAGTTTGAGGAAAAAAAAATAAAAAAGAAGGGAAAAGATTACAAAAGACCAAAAGCTCTGGGGTTCAAGCTAATTTTTCATCTTTTCCGTGGGGAAAACCAGTGGTAAATGTTAAGAAACACCCTTCAAGAACCTTTAATTTGTTTTTCGCTCTCCAAGATATAGATTTTCTTCTTTCCCATTTAAGTATTAAAAGGAAAAAAAAAATTTCCTGTGGGTTTTTAGAGCCATTTGAGAAAATAGATATATATTTGTATATTATCCCGTGCTTTCCAGCATAGCTTTGATTATGCTGTCAGAGCAGAGTGAGCAGAGTCTGACTTTTAGCCAGGTTCACTAAACTTCCTTATCTTCTCCAGAGGCTTTTCCTGGAAATCACACAAATCAGGTCTTTACTCCAGGATCTTGGTCAGTGGCAAAGCCACCACTGAGCCAGCACAGATCAGGCTGTTGCCAAAAATATCCAGCCTTTGGAAGTGGCTGGGAAGAGGATTTTTGGACTATTTTTGTTGTAGCCTGTGAAGTTGCAGTTCCACACCTGGTTCTGCTGCTGAACTGTCCTTGGGCTCAGATATAAATGGATCCAGCCTTGTTTATCAGCACCATTCAGGAAAAAGCCTTAGAATTGGAGCTTTAGCCTGTGTTTTGGTGTGGTCCTGCATTAATCAAGGTCTGAAAATGCCTTTACAGGTGCACACACATTTATTTATAATGTTTATAAACACATATGAATATGCATGTGATTATATGTGTGAACATAAGCACCTGTAATGAGGAATTTTATTAATAATACCAAGGATTTAAGTAAATTTACCATACTTGGCCTTTACTGAAATTATAATTTTGGATTCATTAATTAAAGCTATTATTATAAATTAATTGAATATATGTTCAGAAAGGCAAGTCTTGTAGTTCCCACTTTACAGATGGGAAAACTGGGGCAACTCAACCAAAGGAGCTGCTGACAGTGGGTCATTGCCAACTTCAGAGACAAGGAATTTCACTGTCCGTGCTCAAAGAGGGATTTTGCTTCTGCACCCACAAATCACTGCTCAGTGCTGGGGTTTCAAAGTCCTCTCCTACCACTGGTTGTGCTCTGTATTCAGGCAGAGATTGCCACTCTTGTAGAATTCAGCTGTAAAGTTTCAGTGTGAAATCCTGCACAAATTGTGGTGGTTTCAATCATATCAGTATTTGCCTCTGCCACCAGATCATGGAGGGTTTATGTGGACAGGCCTGTTTATCCCTGCAAGTGCCATCACCTTGTAATTGCCATTGCAAGAGGAGGTAAGGATGTGCAGAATGGTGTGCAATGAGGAGGAATTTGTGCCTAGAAAGGGTGGTCAGGCCTTGCCAGGGGCTGCCCAGGGAGGGTTGGAGTGCCCAGCCCTGGAGGTGCCCAAGGCAGGACTGGCCGTGGCACTCAGGGACAAGGTGGGCATCAGGCACAGGGTGGGCTCTGTGGGCTGGCAGGGCTTTTCCAACCTTAATTATTCTCTCATTCTCTGATTCCATAATTAAGATCAACCCTTATTGGAAGAGCTTCCCATATAATTTATCAAAGCAAGTCAGAAGGAGGTTCAGGGCACACCCCAGTAGCCAATGACCTCCAACCTTAATTTCATAACATTAATTAATACAGTTTCTGTTACACAATGTGCAATTCCTTAGTAGCTCTACATGTCTTAAACACATGTGAAGTGAAAATAAAACATTATTCCTATTAAATGAGGTGCCTCTCTTTCAATCTACATACCACTGGTGAAGTCTTGGCCTCCACATTAATGAGTTCCACTTGGATATTTGGAGGTTGCCTTGGCTTTGTTCTGCAGAACTTCTCCACACAAGTGTTTGCAGGTGTGTGAGAAAATCAGCTTTGCATTTAATGAGTCGTTCACTGCATTTATTATTCTCATCTGTCCGTGGCTATATCTGGAAAGACATTCATCCCATGAATGCTGCTGTGGCTGGGATGTTGAGTGGGAATTACTCTGGGTGATGGTGGGCCAGCTCGAGGGCTGATGGCCACTTTGAGGAGTAATGTGGGGCAGAAGCGGGATTTGAGCAGGGCAAAAGGCTTATTTTGGCACTGTGTCTGATTTCTTGTGTTGGCTGGGGCCCTCTAGGAAGACAGGACATACTTTAATTTGCAGTAGTATAATCTTACAGTTAATAGCCACGACTGTTAATATCACACGTTGTCAAGAGCAGCTAAAACCACTGAAAAATGCAAAGTCCAGAAGTGCTTTGCAAGAGTTCACTTGGTGAGTCCAAAAGCCCTGTTATAAACTCTGAGCATGAGATGACAAAGCCAGGCCTGGATAGAAATTTCCACTCATTTTCCTTGATACATTTTTTAGATAGTTGGGTTTTGAGTGGGAAAAACCATTTATTTGAGTGCTCATTACAGTTTTATAGTGATTTTTTGGAGGGGTTTTAAATGCACAGCTAAACCAGGAAAGTCAGCCACGACCAAGAACTTCGTTTTTGTGCCTGAAATGATGCCATCAGTGAAGTCAGTGGCAGAACTATGGGTGTCAAGATCTGTAGGGTTTGACCTCTGGGAGTTGGAGCTGAGTTGGTAAGAAAGAATAAATAAATCCTGCAAAATGATAGATGAACTTCCCAATCTGTGCCTCGCTTCTTAGGCAGGCTATACAATAAAATATCCTAAAAATCTCGTACTGGCTTTTCCTATCGAGCTAATTTGTAGTCAAGACAGCTTAGTCCATGTTCTTGAACATGCTGAATAAGCTGAGAAGTAGAAAACTATCAGCAGGGTGTATTTTAAGGGCTTGGACCAAAACCTTGCAATGTCAAACTGCATTGGATCAAACCCTGATAAGCCGGTCAATTAGAAATCAGATTTCTTCTAAATCTGGCCCTGCTTTGCTTTTGTACAAGGTTTGGGTACTGAAAACATTTTCCCTTTCAGAAGGTGTTTCACAACTGGTAATTTGTCATTATTATCAAAAATAACCTGAAAAAAAATATTCCTTGCTCTCTGTACCTGCAAAAAAATGAACAACTTTTATTTGGTTAAAAACTGCGGGCAGAATGTGGAAAAATTTAGGCCAAATTGGCTTGGTCAAAAAAATTCCAAGGGGTGATAATCCCCCAAACCATCTCAACCCATCCCTGCCTCCCTCCCTGCACACAGTGCTGCTGAAATCGATGCCGGGCAGTTTGTGGGAACCGTTTCCCAAGCAGCAGTTTCATGTGCTTGTTTAGCCAGAGCCTCCCTGGCTGTGAGTGTTGTGGGGAAGGTTGGCTCCCAGCGCTCTTCCCACGTGCAATTCCCTGCTGGCAGGTATTAGAAACCCTCCTGTCCTCGCTCCTCTCTCCCATGTTCTGTATTCTGGTCAGAGGAGCTGAGAGACGAGAGCCTGACCTCCTCCTTGCAGGCTCCTGGTGTTGTCTGTTAACAGGGCAACGAGGGACCAACCCAACCTGGCGTGGGGGCTCCTTTTGCCATGGCTGGATGGCACCAGGATGCCCAAGGAAGTCGCCGTGGGACAAGCTGAGCTCCCATGATGTGGCTCCTCAACAAAACGTGGGGGAATGTTTGGATCCTGCATGGAAAAATGGTTGTGGGGAAAGAAAGCAAATGCTGAGCCCAAAAATGGCTGGAGAGGGAGAAGGGCCAAAAGCTGCGTCCTCTGGATGTGGGAGGTGGGTTGGAGGGCTCTGAGAATTATCGTAGGATCGTGGAATGGTGTGGGTTGGAAGGGATCTTAAAGATCACCTAATTCCAGCCCCCTGCTCCTGGCAGGGACACCTTCCACTACACCAGAGCTAATCCAGCATGGGGATGGGGTTGGGGAGTGACCCTTCCAGCCCCAGACTGTGCCCTTTGTGCAGAAGAACTCAAGAGGTCTGTCCAGAGCTCCATCCAGTTGCTCACGTGGAAGTTTGTCTGGGTCCTGCCCTTGGAAAGCCAAACCCAGCAGGAGGAAGGGGAAGGAAGGAAAGATGGAAAGGAAGGAAAAGAAGGTTTGTGCCATTTCCCCTCACAAGCTCTAAATGTTTCATGTGTCCTGCTAAAATTCCATGTGTTCCAAGGTCATACAGGGAGACAAGTGCATGGCATTTGTGCCTGTGGGCTGTTCTTGTTTTACAACTGCATATTTATGTTTGAAATCCAGGGATATGTTCAACTTATAACTCAGCCAGTAAGAAGGACAAGGAAGAAAATACAATAATATGATATATTTATTTTTATTTGGTTTATGTGTCTGTTTTATGTACTTTTCTAGATCTGCTTTCTGTTTCTCCCAGTGTTTCACAGTAGGTTTGATAAATTTGGAAAACCATACATCTTCTTGGAGTTTGATAATTACTTTTCCTCTTGGATTTTTTTTTTCTGAGCTGTATTCTGCTTGCTGTAACACTTCTACCTTCTGTGTTACTGGAACCTTTTCCCACCTTTCCATGATATTATTTTTAAGCCATTAGATTATTTTTCCTTAATGCACTTTGCACTACCAGACTTTAGATTTTACCTGCATTCCATGTTTATCCCATATTTTCTTGTCCTTTTGCATGTTATTTTTATCTGTTATTTTTATACTTTTGCTGCTCTTGTTGTAGGGACTGGACAGGTCACCCATGGACTTCCAGCTGCAGCCAGGAGAGCAGTTTGTCCAGAGGCAATGTATGGAAGAGCAGCTGAACAGCCTGGAAGTTCTGGGACCTTCCAGGCAGAAGAAAGGCTGGGTCTGCACCACAGGCTGGAGTGCAGGAGTGGGAATTGCTACTCTCAAGGAAACAGGAGCAGCTTTTAAATGTGCTGCAGCCTCCAGCAGTGCAAGACATGAAAAATCCCAGAATGGTCTGGGTTGGAAAGGACCTCAAAGCCTACCCAGTGCTACCCCCTGCAGGGACACCTTCCACCAGCCCAGGGTGCTCCAAGCCCCGTCCAACCTGGCCTTGGACACTCCCAGGGATCCAGGGGCAGCCACAGCTTCTCTGGGAAATCCATTCCAGCACCTCCCCACCCTCCCAGCCAACAATTCCTTCCCAATATCCCATTCAACCCTGCCTTCTGGCAATGGAAAGCCATTCCTTTTTGTCCTGTCATTCCATGCCCCTGATCAATAGGAGACCTTTTATCCTGGAAAAGTTTCCTGGGAAGTTTTTTGAGGGCTGCTGTAATTCAGACAGGCGCTGATTCTGCAAAATCTTTGCTGCTCACTTGATGATCGTTCTTGGCCTTAAACCCTGTGAAATATCCTCTCCTGCTGGCAAATCCTAGTTTGGGAACCATGCAACGCTATCCATGCCAGGAAGCTCCAGCAGGTCCCATGCCCAACTCAGTGCAGCTCTGAACAAACCACTCCAAGTGCACCTTGCTGAAATGCTGAGCCAGAATTTAAATGGGAGAAGGAAAATGAAGTTTTTTGGCAGCCAATCTCTCCCCATTAAACAGCTTGGGATGGCTCCTTTGGCACGTTGTGGAGCAGGGGGGGACTTGCTCCAAGGCCCAACATTCCCCCTTTAGTTGCCCAGTTTAAACTCCAGCCCAACCAGCTGACAAAGCCCTTGGGCTGGAGCAGCATCACAGCCCTGCCGTGTGACAACCAGAGAAGATTTCCTGGCATTCATCTTTTTTAATCATCTATTTTTTTTCCTTCTTCTTTTTTATTCAGTTGGCCACTGTTTTTCTCCCCCCAGAAGCAAAATTGGCCCCCAGACAAATCCATCACAGGATACTTTACAAAGCCAGGAACATTAAAAAGGAGCAAAAGGGAAGCCAAAAAGTCTCCAGAAATAAGGATTGCTTGGGGTTTTTTGCCATGGGAAGGCAGAGCTCTCCGTGCTGCCAGTGATTCTTGGTTTAAGGGCAAACAGTGCAAAGATTACCAGAAATAGGGCTGTGGGCAGAAATTTTTATTTTATCATTATCTTTTTAAATAGCTCTCATTGTAAAAGCTGCATCCCTGGAAGGTGGAGAAAGGCTTGCAAAGTTCACTGACTTCCCAAGCCTGAGAGTGATTCTCCTGATAATGGCACAGCAGGTCCACAGTGGCAAAGCCTAATTGCCAAAGATCAAAATCTAATTTGGAGAACACCAGGAGCCGAGGGGGTCATGCTCCAAATAGTGCTTGAGCCACAACCAGCCCTGTTTGTCATTTCACGGGGAAAATGCAAAAAAGATCATCCCAGGTCCCCAAATGAGGGAGATGCCAATAATATTGAGGAGCAGAGGCAGGAAGGAGGTTTGCTCCTGAGGGGGCAATTACTGGGGCTGTGATGTGAAATGATAAAAAAATATTAAGCAGATTTGAATGTTGTAACAAAGGGTGGCCCTGCACTGGGCATGAACAGGGGAGGGAGATCCTTGGGGTGCCCAGAGGAAAAATAATCCAAGCAGAGTTATTAGCTGAGCATTCCCCTCCAGTATCTACCCTGAGCATCACTGGGAGGAGCATTCCTCACCTGGAATATGGGTCAATTTTCCTCATAAGAAACAAGCATCCCATTGTTATTATTAATTCCTTGAAAGGCACTGCTCTATGGCTTGAAATAATAATAAAATAATAATCTGCTGAAGGTCTTTGCAGGATGATTTTCCCCTGTTTTCTGGGGTGCCAGGGCGTGGACAGGGTGTTTCAGGAGTTGTGCCCTGGATCCCACCTGGCTCCACCAAACCAGGTTAGGAGGACTGAGGAAAGGCTGATATTCACAGAGGATTCCTGAGGTCTCTTTATGTGGGTTTCAAGGACTTCCCCAAACAAAAATAAAAATACGCTAACAAGAAACCCTGTAGGATTCCTTTTTCTATTCAGTGTCACTTGCTGGAAATAAAATGAAATTTTAGGTGAATTTTGCAACACACTTTAAAATTTCTAAGGGGAGAATGTTACATTTGACTTGTCCATCTACCCTCTCGCAGCTCATGTGGGATTTTATGGGCTCCTCCCTTCTGCCTATGAGCTGCATTGCACTTTCCCATCTATAATTTGCAAATCACAGCAGAAAACAAATAATTTCAAGACCTTCCTCTGCACTGGGACTGAATTCATGGACGAGGCAGAGCTCAGTGAGGGCACCAGGCAGCTCCTGGCCTGTGGGACTGGGATTGTGGTTGTAAAATGTATAGCAGGGAATTTTATAAAGGAGATTTTAATGATAAAAAGGAAAATTATTTAATAATGGCGAGGAGGAGGGCACTTGGAGGAAAATTGGGACTGAGCTGTGAGGAAACCTGGGGTTGGGGATGGTGATCCATTTGTTTTAAAGCTTATGAAAGGTTTTAGTGAGGTTTCCAAAGCTCTTAAGTGACTTGGGAGCACGAGGGCCATTGACTCAGCTTTTCAAACACAGACATGAGTTCACAGCACAAATCTTGGTGGTTTGTCCTCCTCAGCAACGCAGGTGCTTTAGAAAACACAATCTCATTCTAACCCTTCCCAGGAAAAACAAATACTAGCAATGTAAATGAAAGCAAAGAGGTTCGTGGCCCTCCTTTGGCAGCACGAAGCTATTCAGAGGAGGAATAAAAGGGGAGTAATGAAATGATTCCTGCCTCTGGCTGGCACTGCCAGTTTTGGGGATGCTTCAGCTCCACAGCGATTTGGCAAATCTCTTGTAAAGGGTCCAACAACACTTCAGAGAAGCCTTTGGAGGACAACAATCTGCACAGCACATTAATTTGGCACGTTCAGCAGCCCAGGTCTAGCACAGAGGAAGCATAAAGGCTTCTACTGGCTGTTCCTGGGCAGAGGTTAAAGCCCTTTACAGGCAGGAATGAAAAGATGGCAACACATCCATCTGGGTTCCAGCCCATCCAAGGGATGGTGTTTCCTCATGCTGATCAACCCCAACATCCAAAAAAGAGAAGGAACAGCAGAGGTTAACTCTGCCTTTTCATGATTTCTGCATTTTGTCCTGCTGGTTTCTCATGAACTGGAGGGTGATGGTCTCCACAGCACAGTTTAGAGGGAGGTGGATCCTCAGTGTGACCAGCAGCTTCTCGTGCCTCTCAGGGTCCTGGTGAGACAGAAAGATCCTGTTCATGACAAAAAAAATGAATGATTTTTGTATTCTCAGAGGTGAAATCAAACCAATCCCATTAATTTCAATTAAAATGTTACCTGTCTCAAGCTATCTCTTTTTTTTCGCCCTCAAAGACTGTTTAGGGATGGGAAAAATGAAATATTAATGCATTCTATAAATAATATGTGTGAGGTCCACGGGGACACAGAACCCCCACATCATTAGTTAAACTGATCTTCCTCTTAGATTCTGCAGGAAACTGGGGGGTGGTGTGGCTTAGTTGGCAGGAGAAGTGGCCAAGGCTGGGTCTGAACTGCAGCACTGCAGGTCTGGAGCTGAGCTGGCTCCTGCTCTTCCTTATTCCTGGTGGTTTCACAGGTTGTCCAACGCTGGAATTTTCAGGAGAGGCTCAGGAGTCTGCAGAGAGTTTTGGTATGGGGTGTCCATGCATAAGGCATTGCAGGATGGTGGCCTTTAAGAAGACATAAATATCAAAACACCTCTTGTTTCTATTACAGATAATTCCCTGCATACCAAGAGGTGCTTTCTGCAGTTCAGGGAAGTACAGAATGGTTTGGGTTGGAAGGGACCCTGAAGATCATCCAGTTCCAAGCCCTTGCCATGGGGTTTGCTCTCCAAACACAGGTTTTGTGGAATTTTAAGAGATATTTTGAACACCTATGACCACCACAGGTTGAACAAAGCAGGAGCTTTGCCTGCTACAGTTCCCTCTTGAAATTAAAGCAGAGTGTGTTTCCTTCCTCCTCCCCCTGAATGCAGCTGCCAAATCCAGCTATCTTTGTCCCTTTTTTCTTGTTTTTTGCTGTATAATGACACAAAGTCAGTGCATGAGCAACCAGCAATGTTTATTAATAGAGATCTCCAATTTTGGAGCCTTTGGTAAATTGAGAACATACTGAGAAAGAATCTTATCGCTGGAATCGTAGGAAATCCAAGTTGTCTGTTTTTCATCAAATTAAAATTAGTTTCATGGGAATATGAGGAGGTTTTTATAATTAGATAATGGAAATTTGCCTAGGTTATCTCCCAGTTATTTGGATGTAACATAAATAACAAGAACGTCACATCATGCCAGTATTTACTCTTCTAACTCAGCACAAATCTTGGGGCAAGGAAGAAAGATTGGAAAACATTTCAGTGCTTGTTGCTCAGAGACCATTTTTAACCACTGGAAGGATCTTGCTCAAATCCATGGCTGCAGAGTGGAAAACTGGGAATTTTTGAAAGGGACCTGAAAGTTCATTTGATTCTAGTCCCCTGCCATGGGCAGGGACACCTCCCACCAGCCCAGGGTGCTCCAAGCCCCGTCCAATCTGGCCTTGGACACTCCCAGGGATCCAGGGGCAGCCACAGCTTCTCTGCCCACCCTGTGCCAGGGCCTGCCCACCCTCCCAGCCACCAATTCCTTCTCAATATCCCATCTATCCCTGCCCTCCTTCAGTTTAAAGCCATTCCCTGTGTCCTGTCCCTCCATGCCTTGTCCCAAGTCCCTCTCCAGCTCTCCTGGAGCCCCTTTAGGCACCAGAAGGGGCTTTAAGGTCTCCCTCTCCTCTCCTTCCCTCTCCAGTTCCTCATTCCTACCAGGACATTTCACACACATCCCTACAGACACAGGATTAGTGACAGCAGCTTAAAATCAGTGCCCACAGGCAAAGAATTTCCCAGCCTGTGCCCATGGGATGCTCCCAGTGACCCCGAGGCAGGAGCTGGCCAGGCTGGAGGTGCTGCAGGGGGTTCTGGATTGTGCCTGACATCTCATCATGTCCTAGTCCTTGGCAGAGCTGGGACATATCCCAACCTTTGCCAATCACCCTGGAAAACTGTTCCTTTTCCCCTTGGTGCCCTTAGAGGCTTCCAGGTCCCTTTGCTGGTGGTCGTGGTGGACTTGGAGCAAAACCCCTTTGGAAGGTGCCTGTGTTCCACCTGCTTTGTGGCTTCCAAGTTTTCCCTGGGAGAGCAGGAGGAGGAGGAGGGAATTATTCGCAGGAGGTTGCATTTCTGGTGTTATGACACAAGTGCCATCTCCCAAGGAATTACAATTACCTGCTTAGTAATTAGGCCAAGCTTGGCTGAGGTTCTGAGTCACCGGGAAGTTCAATTCTGTCATTTCCCCCAGAATAGCTCAGCAGTTTTATAAATATTTTCCCTGCAGACTAAACCTTGAATCCTTGCTGAAGGTCATATCATCCCACACCTGAAGACATGGATGGGGTGGGACACAAGGTGTGGCTTTGCTGCTTTCCAGGGGTTCCTCAGCAAAGCATTTGGAAAAGAGGAATATTTGTGAAACTAAGAATGACACAAGGAAAAAAAGTCTCATTATCCAAAAAAATAATGAAGCACGGGATGAAATTCCCATGTGAGCTTCCAAAATATAGGCTAAAAAATAAATAAATTTCACCTGATGCACATTTCTTCTGGAATTGTTTTACTGAGACTAGAAGTTCTTACAGGGAAGCTGTTGGGAATGTTATTATCCTATCCAATAGAGCAGGCCAAGACATGACCATGCTACAAAAACCTATGGAACAAATTAAAAAAACCCACAAGTTTTAAACTGATGAAAAGCCTGTCAGGAAAATATGATGGCTTTAGAAGAAGTGCTATTATTGGAAGATTTTCCCATAGCTTCCCATGGACTGTGAGGCTGATGAAGGGCTGAAATTTGCAGTTCCTAATTATCTGAGGACGCTTTTGGTAGATGCTGGACTCGTTGTGAGAACCTCATTTGCCCACCAGGCCTTTAACTGTCCTCTTTATACTGGTGGTTTAGACCTGATTTTGGATCTGCTGGTCTCAAATGTGCCTTTCCCTCCTGAAGGGAATATTTTGGGTGCCACCTCCCTCCTCCACAGCTGATGCTCCCCTGGGTACCAAGTTTTATGTCCTGCACTGGATTAATTCCCAATCTGGGGCTAAAAACGACCTTTAGAGCCATCAGATCTTTTGTGCCAACACAGATGTTTTGTGCCAACACAGATGTTTTGTGCCAACACAGATGTGATGCTCACTGAGGAGAGGGGTAGGACCTCCTCATTTCCCTAATTGTTTAGGGCTGTGAAGCAAAATCTGCCTTAATTAGTGGCAACAAACCCTTAAATAGGGGAAAGCACACCCAAAAGTGATTGTGATGGAGTTGGGATGTTGGTTGCAGGGAGACTGAAGTGTGAGAGGTAAGTGCAAAAAAGTTATTGCTATTTGTTTTGTGTTCATTGCTTCACGTGTAAAACTTGTGTTAGAGTGTAAAAGACTGTGTTTTTTATCAAAATGAATTTTTTTGTTGTGGCTTTAACAAAAAAAGGGCAATGTTAATGTTGGCTTTTTGCTTCTTTAGGGGTCAGGGAGGTCTCCTGCATTTGTGTGTTGGATTTCAAGTCTATTTGATAGAAATACTTTATTTTTCTACCTTGAAACTATTTAAAGTGCTCTGTAACACATTAAGTGGGGAAAAAATTGGTTAAATTTCTGGTGCCTTGTCCTTTTTCTCCTATTTACAGCCAAACCCCAAGTTTTATTGGTTTGAGTGTAATTTAAAGATCTATTTCACTTAGTTTTGCTGACAAATCTGAAAGTTATCCTTTCATGTGCTCATGAAGAAAATCTAAAGCAGATTTTTGGCTGGAGAGAGGGATGAATTCACCAAGGAAGGTGACCAAGGTGTCCTCATTCCTGTGGAGAAGTGTCTTTGCAGAACCTGCTTTGTTGTTTTGTTTAGGTTCATAGCTTGGCTTGTTCCATGTGCTGGTGGTGAATGGAAAACATGCCTTGGCAAAGAATAGTGGGAAGTTTAGGATGGCTCATGGGCTCAGTTTGATGAACAAGTAACACTGGGGTGCATTTTCCTCATGTGGCTGGCAAAGAGAGAAACCAAATCCCAAATTATCCAACAACTAAAGGAGAGATGTGTCTTATTTAGTTGTTCTGTGTCATTACAGAGATACAGAGAGCCAGCCTTAAGAAAATCAATTCATAAAGAAAAGGAAATAACATATATCAACAAATCTGGCTTGTCACATCTGAGATGTTCTTGTTTCTGATGTGCCATTCAGGAGTGAAGAACACAGGGAAAGGTACTGGAATTAAGCACTATTTGAACAGATCTAATTGTCAATAAGTAATTGTGTTTTAATTAAAAAGTGTCATGTCATTCTGAGGTTCCTCCATTACAGGAGTATGAAAATGTATGACTGCATAATGCAGTCATAATTAGAATTACAGTTTCCCAACTCTTAAATTAAAATGCTTGGCAATTAGCTGCCTGATAAATCTCACTTTTCCATGGGTGTTTTTTCCTTGCTTTCTGGCAGTGTGGAATAGTCCTAATTGCTGATTGCACATTCCTCAACTGCTGGCAGGTTTCTGCTGTGTCCCTGTTGCTCCAGATAGTGCTTTATTTTTGCACACAAGTCCAAGATGTTTCATTCAACATTCACTAAATGAAAAGGCTGTGAATTTTAAAGCCTTCAAGTTGCATCCATGGAGTGAGGGTGGACAGGGACTTGATGTCTTGGCCAGAGATGGGTCTCTGTAGGGCTGTGTAAGCTGGACACAAGTTGTTGGCTGCAATGTTTGTACCTTTTAGGCAAAATTTCATGATGGATGTTTTCAGGTTGTTACTGGCTTAATGAATTCAGAAATTACAACTCCCTCATAGCCACATCTTAGCATAGTCACACTCTTTGGTTTAGAAGATGGAATCATGGAATCCTTTAGGTTGGAAATGCCTTCTAAGGTGATCAAGTCCAACCTTTCCCCCAGCACTGCCAAGGCCACACTAACCCATGTCCCCAAGTGCCACATCCACAGGGCTTTAAATCCATGAGCGGATGGGGACTCCACCCCTGCCCTGGGCAGCTGCTTCCCCCCTCCTGGCAGGGACTTGCAGAGCCAGAAGGTCCCTCCTGAGCCTCCTTTTCTCCAGGCTGAGCCCCCTCAGCTGCTCCAGCCCTTTCCCAGTTCCATTCCCTTCCCTGGACATGCTCCAGCCCCTCAGGGTCCTTCTTCTTGTGAATTAATGAATTGGGCTGGGATATCTCCTTAAAATAGGATATCTCCTTAAAAACTCCAGGGATCAGTTGGGACCTCCCCTCTTCTGTCCTCTTTGCTGGCCAGAGGTGCCCATGGCCTCCCTTCTTGCAGGGGTTTTTATCACCTGAAATTTTGCACATGGTGGGATTCTTGGGGTGTCCTGTGCAAGGCCAGGAGTTGGACTCGATGATCCTGATGGGTCCTTCCCATCTCAGGAGCTTCTGTGACAAATGGGACATGACCCACCATCCTGATTCAAACAACTATCAGCTCTCATTTAGGCTGAGTTTAAACTCCTGACCTACAAGAACATGCTCAAAGTTCAGGGTCATTCACAGCGACACTCCCAAGCCTGCACCCATTCCTGGAAGTATTTAAGGACATCCATTAGGGCTGTTTTTATGTGTTAAATTAAGGTACTCCTATAAAGGGATAAGTTGGCGAGAGGCTTTTTGCCATAGAACAGAAATATGGAATCACAGAATGGTTTGGGTTGGAAGGGACCTTAAAGTTCATCTCATTCCAAATCTCTGCTGAGGGCAGAGACACCTTCTACTGGACCAGGGTGCTCCAAGGCCTGGCTTTGGATGAGTCCTTTAGTATTTTTAGGTGAGTATTGCTGTTTAGAAGCTGCTGTGTGGCTGAACAATTAGCAAATGAGTGGTGGGATAACACAGCCCTGGCTGTGCACTCTGAGTGGCTCTATGTGACAGCTCTGTGCAATTCAGCTTCTTGGGGACACCCAGGGCCTTCCAGTGTGCTCTCTGGGGTTCACATCATGCTTTTAAAGCCTTCTCATAAATGCCTTGCTCTTTGCCTAACAATGAGGAGACCAACACAAATGCATCCCAAAGAGGTGGAAAAGCTGCAAAAGGCATTTCCAGAAGTGCTCTGGCATCTGCATTTTGCATGGGGACATCAGCCTGGGCAAGCCTAAATGGAACTGGGCAGAAAGGCACTTGCTAAAACTGTTTGCTGTGCTGAGGAGCAGGGAAAGAGGGTTGGAAAGGATTCAAGGGAAATCACAAGGCATTGTGGTGGGAGAAGATCACACAGGACCCCACAAATGCATCGGGACAACAAAGTCCGTGACACAGCCCAAGTAAGGTCTTAATTTTCCAGGGAAGAGCAGGATCTTGAGAGCAGCCATTTTCACACACACTCATCAGCCCCTTTCCCTGCAGAGGTAACATTTCCCATGTTTTTCCCCTGTACTTCACATCTCTGTGCTTGTGGTGTGAACTTTACCAGGGCTGGTTCTTGAGTGGCTGGCTGGGGGTGAGCCAAAGGCAATGACTTCCAGGCATCTCCCCTGACATCCCACCAGCCCATCCCACCACCAGGGAGTGCCTGAACCAGGAATGGGCTGGCAGAGCTCGCCCTGAGTGCTCCTGTCACCAGGGTCTTGCAAGCTCACGTTGTCTCTGGGCTTTTTGAGCTGATAAAGGTGAGATTACAGGGGGAAAAAATTGGGAAAGGCATTTAAAATCTGTCATTGGATTCATCAGCTCTGCTCGCTGCTGTGTACTAGGGAAGCTGCCTGAAGAATTAATTAATCGAGGTGGTTTTCCTGCCTATTGATTGTTTCTGATCAGTTGTGCTCCTCGATTCCAACTCATGGTCACTGTGTGTGCCGCTGCTCCCACCTTGCCAGCCCCACACACACTGCAGGGTTTGACCCTGGTGGGCCCTGCCAGGTGATGCTGAGGAACGTCCCTCCAGCTGGGATTTGGGAAGTTGGCAATTAGAGACGTGACTTCAGCTTCTCTCTGCTGCTGCAGTCAGTGGGGAGAAGGAAAGCAGCTTCAGGCAGAGGTTTCTCCTTCTCCCCCTGGAGAGACCCCTCTCCCCATCAACAGGGAAAACCCCAAGACAAGTAGCAGAGCACAAGGCTTGTATAAAGAAGAAACCAGGGGATGTAAATCCCTAATTCCTGAGAATCTTTCACTGAGGAACTATCCCTGGCCTGATTTTTGCTATTTTTTTTAATGTGAATATGTGCAGGCTGAACAAACCTAAAAATTATTTAAAAACTAAGTGGAAAAGCTTCCAACAATAATTTATATTTTAAAAAAATAGTTCAGTTTAATAACAAAAAATGAGGTTGTAGGGGGTTTTTTTGTGTTTATCTAAATATTTTTAAGCTTAACCTTTTATTTCTGATGTGTTTGTTGCCATTGGAGCACGTTTGTAAGATTTTTTGCAGCTATGGGGACCAGTGTGATTTCCTTGCTTATCAGAGGAAGGCTCTGATTCTCGTTTAATCACTGCTTGTGAAAGCTGAAGCTTGAAGAAAATCTCCAGCCCCAGCCAAACTGGCTATAACATCAGGGAAATTGGCAACTATTAAAATAGTTGCAAATGTTTTCCTTGCCAGTTTCGCCCTCAGTTCTGCTCTCAGCCATCAGCAGGGGACCTTTGGAGGGAGAACTGCTCCCGACATGGGATCTTCCTGAGCCCACTTCAGAGCTGGTGGATGCAAACACAACTCCATTGACTTCAGCAAGTAAAAAAACCCAATCAAAAAACCCCACAGATTTGGTTTTTTGCTGTTTAAGCATTCTTTTTATCAATTTCCCCCTTTATTTATGCTTTTTTTGGGTGGGGGGAAAAGACACAGACATTCTGTCCAGGGGTGGCACCAGGGCAGTGCAGACCAAGGGTTTTCTTCATCATGGTTACAGGAAAAAACACACACAGATTCCTTATGACTTTCCCGAGGAGGCTGCAACTCATTTTTACAGTATTTTGAGCCCTGAATTAAGGATTTGATATCCTTTTTGGATGCTTCCAGCAGTGGTTTACTGGTGGTCTTCCTTCACCTCATGTGCTGTTCCCCACCTTTGAGGAATTTTGATCAGCTGAGCTGTAGATAGACTTTTCCCAAATACATAGGGGAAAAATACCACTTGAAATGGTCACATCAAAGCAGAATTAGTTCTGGGCAGCATCAGCATCCAGGTTGATGTGTGTTATGGCAGCTAATCCATGGAAAGGTTTGCTGGGAAGAATAAGGGTGAGCAGGCAGCAGATGGGGGTGGTGCCAAGAACCTCCTCTTTCCTCGCAGGTTTTGGCAGAGCCAGCAAGGTTTTGGTCAGCACTGCTAGGGAAAAAGTGTCTCTCTTTTTGCCCTCCAGCATCAAAAGCACAAGGAGCAGGAGAGTTTTGAACTTAGCTGAATAACGTTGCCTTTTACTAAGTGGATTTATTCTATAGGTGTTACAACCTCTAAATTAGGTGTGCTGAGCTGTGGGGGTGCTGAAAATCTCAGTTCTGGGAAAGGCAAGCTGACCAAAGCAGGTCGTGGTTGAAGTTATTGCAGAATCAGGGGATGGTTTGGGTTGGAAGGGACCTTAAAACTCATCCCATCCCACCCCCTGCCATGGGCAGGGACACCTTCCACCAGCCCAGGTTGCTCCAAGTCCCATCCAACCTTTCTCTCTGTATTTTCTGCCTTTCCTCTGCTCAGCCACCTCTTAGTGATGGCTGCACAGTCACCAGTTTGGTACCAATTTGATTAGGGTTAATTTGATGTAATTTATCAGTGGATGGTAAAACAGTGGCTGTTCCAGTGCGCAGGAACTCTATTTAGTGCTCAGAAAACACTGAATATCAAATTGCCTAAAAATCACAGCTTGTTTTCCCATCACAACATGTCTTTTTCTGGTGGATGAATGTGGCTGTGTGTGGATGAGATGGGGCTGCAAGTGGGCTGTGGGCAGGAATGAGATGGATGCAACAAAGCAAGAGGAGAACTGAGGGCTTTTTAAACACAGGCAGTGGTTTTGGGCAGTGTTTCCAGACATCTGCTTAAATACAGGGGGAGATAATGGCTAAGGCAGCATTGCAGCCCTTGTTTGTACATGGGTTTTTTGTGTATTTGTCTCTCTCAGCCCTTCACATCCATCACATCAATATGTGACTTTTGGGATAAAGGATGCCCCAGAATTAGTGGGTAATTACTGACTTCCAGGAGACACCTCTCCCACCACCTGCATTGCTCCCAGTTTGGGGAAAAAACATTTTTTGGAGTTTTTTCCCACTAGATGTAGGTGAGGATGGGGACAAGCTCCTCCAAGTGTCCCTGTGCTTTAGGGGTTTCATCTCTGGGTGAAAAAGGTGCTGTCCAGAAAGGATGGGACTTTAAAAGTCACTTTTATGGCTCAATTGTGGAAGAGTTGGTGTAAACTGAAGGAGGGTTTTCCCTGCTGGGTGTGGGTGGTGGGTTGAAGTGAGGGTGGTTGTTTGTAAAAAAGTGAATTAAATAAATTAAAGCATGGTTTAGGTTAAAGTAGATGCTTTAAAATGAGGAATTTTTGGGGTTTTTTTTAATGTCTCTGTGAAGAGAAACTCAGGGCAGGTCAGAAGATGACTCTGAGGGGTCAATTCCACCACAAGGATGCTGAAAACACGTGAGCAGTTGAAGTTCATTTTCTCCTCTTGACTTCTTCCACAACCACAGAGATTTTATATTTAAAAAAAAAACTCAACAAAAAAGTGTAGCTAGAATCAGGCAGCCTAGAAAATGCAAATTCATGGCACAAAGGAAGAAAAGCTGAGCATGAAAGGGAAAAACACCCTGATTGCTTGCAAGGGGAGGGATGGCTCAGGGGCTTTCTTTTTGTTCTTTCTTATTTTTTTTTAAATAGAAATATTATTGCAGTTTATTTCTATCCTTTGCCAAGGGAGATGGAGGTTGTCTGGTGTCCAGGCCAATGTGGGTTCTGTTTGATTGCCTTGATGGTGGGAGACTGGTATGCCCACCCTGTGTGTTCTGTGATCATCTTCAGGCTCAGGTGGGCACCAGGGGGGATGGACACAGCCCTGGAGATGTGACCTGGAAACACCTTTCTCTGGTGGCTTTGGGCCATTCCACCTCCCCTTTCTCCCTGGAGCTCTTGTGTGTTAAATTCTCTATTTTATCTAAAGGCTCTGAGCAAAGGGAGGTTGGTGCAGGATTTGTACGAGGTGGGGACTCATGTTTGGCCCATATTTCAGGGAGGGAAAATGAAATGCTGAACCCACCAAGGCTGAAGAGTTTCCCTGGGTCCCTGGGGTGTATTTCTTCTGTGGTCTTTCAGGAGGTTCAGGGTGCAGCTGGAGCACGTGGAGAACCATTTGTTTGCTGTGAGCAGAGGCAAAGACACGTGAACTTGGTGAGCACAAATTCTGTGGCTCAGCCATTTGTTTTTAAGCCTGTGCCTGTCCTGGTGCAGCCCCTGCTCAAGTCCTTTTGCTGTTTGAATGTTGGTCTTGTGATTCCCTCTCTCTGCAGATCAGCAAAGCTTCCTAAAAAGCAGGGATTGCAATGATATTGTGTGTTTGTTCTGAGCATAATCCCTTCATGGTTGCATACTCTTCACCTTCAGATACTTAAAAAGTACAGGATAAATGAATTTTACTGGACAAACCGGCCTTGAAATTTCATTTTTTTTTCTTATTTTTTAATCCAAACATCCCAGGAAAGATTAAACAGCCTTAGTTATGTTTATGTTTTTGTTTGGTTTGTTTCCCCCCCAAATGAGCAACACAATGGACAGGAATTTCATCCCTTGGGACACATCCTGCCTTCCCAGCTTCATGCTCTAGATGAGTCAGAGAGGCTTCCTTGGCCAAATGATGAACATGATTTAGGTATTTTAAACCCCCCCAAAAAACAGATGAAAAAGAAATTCTGTCCATGTGGTTTTATATCATTATATGTGACTCCTTGCTGCTGGAAGGGCTTAGAAGAAGTTGGACCATCAGCCCTGCAGAAGCTTCCATATCAGTAATTAAATATATTCCATATTTTGCCAAGTACCCTGGTGCTGTTGCATCTGCCATCACCACCTGTGATTATGTCCCTCCTTTTTGTTTGCACTAAATAATCAATTACAATATTCTGGCAGATTTTCCCCCCCCTTCACATGCTCATTTATTGACAACTGGCTCTAGTTAGTGACTTTATTTTTAATGTCAGGAGATTTGGGTCACTCTGCTCTGTGAAGGCTTTTTGAGGCCATCAATGGGCATCCTGTAGCTCCATGGAAGGTGCTGCATTTGGGTTGGGTGAAGGCCAGGTATTGATCCTGGCTGGGGATGAACTGATGGAGCAGCCCTGGGAGAAGGACCTGGGGTGCTGGTGGGGGGGAAAGGATGGACATGACACAGTCCAGAAGTTTCCTGTGCCCTGGGATCATCCCCAGCAAGGCAGGAGGGACTCTGCCCCTTTTCCCCCCGGGTGAGACCCCAGAGCTGGTCCAGCCCTGGGGAACAGCACAGGGAGCACATGGAGCTGCTNTTCCAACCCAAACCATTCTGGGATTCCATGAATTGCACAGAGCTGCTCTGCACCAGGGGTGCCCTGGGTGTGAAAATGAGAATATGCTGAATAAGCAGACATGTAAGACTTCTCTGTCACAATGAAAATGGTCTCTTTTGGTGCACTGGATGTTGGTAACACACAGTGACCATCTCTGCAGGGTCCCCTTTCACTGAAGTGATGGAGGAGCCAGACAAGGACCATCCTGACTTGTAAGCCCCAGCTCCAGTTTGGTGGCTGCCAAGTGGTAAAAAACGAGAGGGAAATGTCTTGGAGGAAGTTGAGCAAATTTGGTCAAGAATTACTGACAGGCAGTAGACAGAGAGGACAGTGATGCTGCAACTCCTTGGTCAATTCTAGAAAATAGCTGCACCTTAAAAAGCAGAGTCTAATAAATGGATTTAATATTTTTAAAGAAAATTCTATTTCCAATATGTCTATGCTGTGCCAAGGCTGCTTGAATGATTTGGGCTGGTGGTTATCATTACACTGTGATTATCTCTTCAGGGTCTCCATCCTGATGATTTGAAGACCTGACTTAGGGAGGCCTGAGCAGGGTTTTAGCCTGAAGCCCTGCAGTGCCCTGTGTGCCCTGCTTTGCCCCCTTCTGTGCCACAGGGAGCTGTCAAACCCCCCTTATTGCCAGGGAGAGAGGTGAAGGAGGGAAAATATCCACACTGGTGGCTTTTAAGGGCAGGGCTGGGAGTGGAGCAGAGATTTACACTCGTAGGGTTTGTGCCAGCACAGGCAGAGACCCCTCTGACAGGGCTACATTAAAAAGTCACCTCTTCTCTATGCCATTAGTTAAGAGGCACTGCTGGAATGTGCTTGGAGATAAAAGGAGGGATTTCATCCAGCCTGTTTATGAGACAAGGCTTGTCTTGTCTGTTTGGGGGGAATTTGCCACCTTGGCCTCTGGAAATTCCATTTCCAAATCTACATCCCATTGCTCCCTTGCAGAACTGCCTTTTTGCAGCACCCTGAAATACAAATATTTGCCTTGAGCTCCAAGATCTGCTGTTTCCCTTCAACCCAGATGAGATACCTGTTTTTATAGAGCAGATGAACTATTTGCAACCAAGCTGGACTTAAAAGCAAGATTTTAATTTCTTTATTTTATTTCTGGTGCCTGCTTGGGGTGGGGACAGTGTGTAGGAACCTGCTGGGAAAACGAGCACTTGCTCATCTCCTTTTGGAGCTGGGTCTAATTTTCAGTGCTGCCTCCTGACTCTTTGCTGTAAAAGAGGAATTTTAGTATTGTTTTTGCTTCCACTAAGATCCCTAAGAATCTCCATGTATTTGCTTTTTGGAGATATTAACTTGAAGCGGTACAAAAATTGAGAATTACAATAATTTTTTCATCATAGAAAACTGTTCAGGAAATTTGTTTTCAAAAGGATGAACTTTAAAAATAAGAAGTCCAAAATGTGCCTTGCTTGAGCTTTTTAAAACCTGACACAGCCCCTAAATATGTCATGTTTATTTTTATAATGCTATAAATAAAGTTGGGGGAGAAAATAATGTCTTTGCTGGACTTGGGAGTGAAGCCTCTGCCAGGAAAGGTCTCTGGAAATAGCAGAGGGCAAAACTGCTTGGGATCTCTGCACCACCCATGTGAAACCAAGGAACAGTTTTGATGTGTGCATTACCTAAAACATGGATAATCCTGCTTGGATTGTAAATCCTGGTGGCTGAGATGCCAAGCAGATGCCAAAAAATTTAGGGGGAAAGAAAATCTGTCTGCTAAACCCCCTGGCTGTTGTTTCTTAATGCCTAATGTGCTTTAAGGGTTACCATTTTAGCCTGGGAATTTCCTTACAAGTGCTTTTGGATTCGAACCCTACAATTTATAGTGGGGTTTTCATGAGAGAAGGCAGGTTTTGATACATATTCTCACTTAAGTCAAGAGTTTATGTGGTTCAAGGGTACTTTTTTGAGGTTTCAACAGAATTTTGGGTTCAAAACAGCTTTCTATCATTTTGTTTAGTAGTGTTTATTTGTAGAAAAATAAAAGAAATAGTCCTGGTTGAAAAGCAATGAGAGATTTTTGTTTCCACACAAGTGAACAGGGTATAGTCACACCTGGGGAGAACACATTTGAATTGGGGAAAGAAACCTTGTGGAAGAAAATGTGACAACTCCCTCCCTTGTAAATCTGTGTTTTTCATTTTGGGTTCTCAGAGCAGCACTGTCACCAGAAGAGAAAGGGGGTCACTCCTTTGTACTTTGTCTTTAAAAGGTTGGGCTGAATGATGAAAATATTTTGTGTGTTCAAGTTAAAGGATCCCACACTGGTTTGGGTGGGAAGGGACCCCAAAGCCCACCCAGTGCCACCCCTGCCCTGGGCAGGGACACCTCCCACCAGCCCAGGGTGCTCCAAGCCCCATCCAACCTGGCCTTGGACACTCCCAGGGATCCAGGGGCAGCCACAGCTTCTCTGCCCACCCTGTGCCAGGGCCTGCCCACCCTTCCAGCCACCAATTCCTTCCCAATATCCCATCTATCCCTGTCCTCTGGCAGTGGGAAGCCACTCCCTGTGTCCTTTCCCTCCATCCCTTGGAAATAATCATTTTCCATGTTTCTTATAATCCCCTCAGGCACTGGAAAGGCCACAGTCCCCCCAAAGCTTCTCTTCTCCAGGCTGAACAACCCAAAGTTCTCTCAGCCTTTCCTTATGGGGGAGGTGTTCCATCCTTTTGATCATCTTGGTGGCCTTATAGGTGTCTTGATTCCTGGACACTTCAGAAGGGAAAATGGTTTCATGTACTGGCAAGGCTGGAAAGGGGTAGGGTGGCACGTGGCAGATGTGAATTCTGCAGAAAATGAAGCTATTTCAGATAATGAAGGAGTTGGTTCACAAATACAAGGGAGCTCAAAGGACTCAGTTGTTGTATTTTGTTTTCTCTTTGTTGACTGTGTTGATTTTTATTTATATTTTTCCCCCATGCTGTTTTCACATCCATTAGTCTTGATGGTGGATGCTGCTCAGAAGAGTTTGCTTGGAAATCTGTTTTACTTTGGGTAAAGAGATTTGTAAGGGATTTTTATTTTCTTGCATGGCAGTGATTTAGGTGAGGTCTGGTTTGGATGCTGACACTGCAGTAGGAGGAACAGAAATGAAGTGCTTTGGGAAGGGCAGGGGTGGAAGAAAGTACATCCTTTCCATTTCTCCTCTGTACTTGCCATGTTTCCCCCCCACCTTGAGACAGAGATGAATTCCAGTTTATGCACATTCAGGATCAGCTGGTGATTGGCATGGATTTGTTCTGGGAGTGTCCTGGTCGCTCCCCAAGTGTCTGAGTAGCCACCTCTGCTCTGCCCACAGAGAAAAAGCTGCTGCTCATCCCACAGGATTTAATTTTCTTATTCCCTGGGAAAATGTAAGAGCTTATGACTTTTGGAAGAAGGGGCAGAAAACTCAGGAGGGCTGCAAGGTGGACTTGGCTGTGCTGGGTTAGTGGTTGGACTTGACCTTGGAGTTCTTCTCCAACCCAAATGATTTGGCGAATCATGAGCCACTGGATATATTTCTGAATTAGAGCAACATTTCGGGAACAAGAGGGGGTTGATGCTTTCCTGGACAGGCTCTCTCTCTCTTAGTGGTCCAAAGGTGAGGCCAAACAGTTTTACTCATGACATGTCTGTGCTTTCCTGAGACACGAGGCAGGGAAGGTGTTCCTCAAACACCATGGGATGGAAGGTGCCTTCAGGCACTGCTCCTTTCACAACTTGGGAAGGGCTTGGTGAGGCTGGAAAGGCACCCACGGGTGGGTCTGTGAGCCCACTCCCAGCTCCTCTTCCACCCCACTCTAGTCACTCCTATCTGTAGTTTTCTTCCTGAATAAATTCCTTTAACTATTTCACCTTCCCCATCACCCCAAATGCAGACTTGACCTACTGTGCTGTCATGAGAAGAAATGGGTTCCTCTTGGTGCCCTTCAGCCCATCAGGGAATTTGTTATGAATCCAGGGGGGCTATATGGAATCAATGTTTGCTGGAAGTGTGAGACTTTCTGTGATTATTCACAAATAGAGAAGGAGGGGAGGATTTGATGAAGGAAGAAAGAGGCACTGAAATCTTCTCTAATAGAAAGGGCTTTTTCAGGTTTATTTTGTGGTTTTAATCTTAACAATAAGCTTTATTCCACCAAGTCTCGTGCTTGTGGGGGCTGGTGGCTCCTGGAGAACATCCTGCACGTGCTGCTTGCTGTGAGTTATCTCGAATTACACAAATGATTTTAAAACATATGTCAGTAGGCTTTTAAGTGGGCAGATTCTGTTCTGATTAATTAATCATACAGTTTCTCAACTTCAAATGAACTTTTTAATGACAAGTATTCAGTTTTTTCTTTGGCTGTTTGTTTTTATGCATCTGCATACTGCTTAGTTTGAGCTTATTAATTATGATAAATAAAAAATAAGGAAAGCAGCAGGTGTTCTCTTATGTATTCTACAAAGAATCTTATTCTTTAAATTTGGCCAGATTATTTTTTTCCTGCTGTTTCACACTCTGGGTTTCACAACATAAATATTTTCTCTTATTCACATGAGACTTCTTTTTTGTTGGCAATTTGAAGGCTGTCATGGTTTGTGGAGAAGAAAACATTCTTATAATGTCTCCTTTCTGGTCCATGACTGATTTTACATGGACTCAGGAGTGAGTTTTAAATAAGTGGATTACCCCAGATTATTCTGCGTAAGGTACAAAGGGAAATGTGGTTTTTTCCTCTCAATTTCACTTGCAGGGACTGTGTTTGGGGGTGGTTATTTGTATTAGGCTGGATTTAGTTTGGAGGAGAACGAGTGAACTGTGTTTCTATGTTTGACAAATTTATTTTGGAGTCTGAAGGGCTGAGTCTTCTGAGCACTTGAATATATGAATGCAAAGATGAGATTGATATTATGATTTAATGTATTTATTGACTTTGAGGGCAGCTTTCTCATGCTCTCCATGACTCCAGGAGCTGGGAAATAAGGAGCAGCCCCTGAGGCTGAGGGGTGCAGTGAGGTTGATGTTTGGGAGTGCAAGACAGGTCCTCATTTCTTGTCCATCACCTCCTGGGAAAGAGAAATCCCTGGGTGGTACCTGAGAGAGGACACCAAAAATCCAACCCAAGACATTAGGCATCTTCTTCCAGGCCATGAGTTGTTTCACACCCTGAGAAATGGGAATATAGACATTTAAGTACCTGGGTGGGGGCTCAGCCTGTGACCAAGTCACCCGCAGGAAGTTTTCCCTCACCATCACTTTTATTTCCTTTTGGAATTGTTTAAAATAAATTAAAAATCCACAAACTGAAATTCCATCCAACAGAGTTAAAAAAGGCAAGAGTGGGCATCACCTTTAACTACATCCTGTCTGAAAACTCTCCTCCTTTTTATTATTATTCCTATTTTAGTTTTAATTAAAAGCAAGCTTGGATGCGAGTGACTGGCACGGAAAGCTAAGAAGCAACTTGAAAGTTTTGGAGAATTATTTTTGTGTGATTCAAATGCGCAGCGAGGATTAGAAACAGTTTAAAAGCTTCCCCATTCCAACGTTAGCCATCAGAGGCCCCTCTGAATGCCCAGATGAATAAGGGAGTGGACAAGGTTCTGGTTCCTTTCAGAAGCTGCCTCGACCTTCTGGGTTTTTCCTCGGGCATTGATGTTTGGTGCATATGAAAGGATTTCTCCCGGGGTTTTTCCAAGGGGTTTGCGGGAAGTGAAGCAGATTGGGTGAAGTAAGAATACAGACTTAAGTTCTCTCTGTAATTTTGGTGGGAGAGAACTGACTTCTGCATTATCTCACAAACACATAGGAAACATAAAAAGGGGAAATTATGCAGAAAAACATAAATTATGTAGATGCTGGAAAGCCTATGCAAAACATGATATGTGCACATAATAGCATATTTCCCTAGGGTCTAATTGCATCCTTTGGGTACCTTTTGAAGCATCTGAATATTCAGAAGAAAGCAAATTTATTGTAATTTACAAAATATCACAAAAAATAAGGTTGATAAAATGATGGATGTTGTAATGGAAACTCACTCTTCAGTTGTTGTCTCAAAGTTGACCGAAGACTAAAATGCAATAAATTAAAGCAGCTGCTTTGTGGGGGATAGAGCTGCTCCCCCCAGCCCAGCAGCCCCTTTTCCTTGCAGATGAGGCACTTTTCCAAGATGATTTTTTGGCAGGTCCTCAACCCTTGCGAGGAGAACCACGGGGCTGCTGGGTGTGTGATAAATAGCTTGTGCAGCATTTATTTTCCTTGTGGTAGCTGAGATTTGGTCAGGGTAGAGAAGGTTTGTGACAGCCCCTTGGAGTGGCTCAAAGTGGACATGGTGGGGGAGCTCTGGTGTCAGAAGGGCTTGTCAGGATCTCTGCTCTCCCACTGAATCTCCTCCTGAGCCCCACAGAGCGAATTGACAGCTCTTTCTTTGCCTGGAGAACCAGGTAATGTGCAGATAAGCACAAAGCCCCTGGCCCAATTAGAGCTGCCCTCGGTGATCCCTCTCCCATTGGGATGAATACGGAAGCTTTTGGGAAACTCATGATCGCTCTCCAAAATCTAAATATATTCATCTGCCTTTGAAACAGATTCTCTGCTTTGAACTCCAGAGTCAGGAGGTAGTGAAGAACAATGGGAAACGCCTGCTGAGCCACAGCTTAACCTCCTGGTGGAGTCAGGAGGTTATTGTAGCTCTTCTTCACGAGCTTCTCCCTCATCAAAAGCAGAGTCAAATATCCCAAACTCCTCTCAGTGGGCTCCTCTTCCACACTGGGGAACATAGACTGTTCCTTTGCAGAGCCTCAGTTGGGTGGAGACTGGAGGAATGGCTTTGGGCGCCTGGAGTCTCTGGGGAGCTGCTCATGGGTCACGTCAGACAGATGTAGGCACTTTGGACAACAAACCCTTCTGAGCAGTGAGCCACAGGTGGGTTGGAGTTCTCACGGTACATCCTGAAGGAGCGTTTTTATTTGCCATCAATGTTTGTGACCAGTGTGGAGTTGTGCCTCTGGACACCTGGGGCTGTGTCTCCTGAGTGATGTGACCCTGCTTGGGCTGCACCAGGTGACCTCCAGTGGTCCTTCCCACCCTTAACCACTCTGTGATTGTGGCTCATTGTTATGATGGCCCAAGGAAGAACATCAGGTTCTCAACAGGTTTTACTATTGAGACCACAGTCCCTCTTGATCTGTTAAAAATAACTAAATTGACCTGTTTTGGCCACAGAAACTGATTCCCAAGCACCACCAGTGTCAGAATGGTCAAGATCCAGCCCTTTGCCTTTTGCAGAACCTGTTTTATGGTAATCTGGCTGTGGAACTTAACACAGGGAAATTTGGGGCCTCGCTGACAAATAGGAAGCTGTGCTTGATTTAAGCATCAGGAATTTAACTTTTGTCCTCGTTCCCAATATCCACACCCAGTGGGAAGAACAATCAGGGGGCTTTAGCCTTCAGGTGATGGCATGGAAAAGAATCCCTGGAAGCAAGATGAGGAAGAAACCCCATCACCTTTCTAGATGAGGAAGAACCCCCTTAAAATCAGGGAAGTTCTCAATACATTTCCCAAGTTACTTTTACTCCTGTTTGAGAAGCTTTCCCCTCCCATGGCTGCTGAGACCAGGGGAAGGGTTCTTGGATAGACTCACTGGGATTTACCATCTCTGTTTGCCTTGCCTTCCTCCATAAAGCAGTGCTGAGTGGGCAGCCTTTGGGCACCTTGCAGCAGTGTGGGTGCCATCCTGGTGGCACAGCCGTGTGGGATGCAGGGAAGATGCTCTGATACCTTTGTGGTGTCCATATCACACTATTCTTGCTCTGTCCCCCCCTGTATTCTGAAATGTGTGTCCAGGCTTCCCCACACCTGGAATTTAAATATCTAAGTGTCCTGCCTGGCTCTGCTGTTGGTTAGTAATGTATTGTCAGCTGTCCTGCCAGCCTTTTTATCTTCTGATTAGCTTTGAAATCATTTGAGCCGGTGAAGATTCGTTTGTTATCCCAGTCCTCGAAGGACCAGAAACCCAGTGATCATGTGAATGTGCTGTGAGGCGAGTGCCCATTTGTGAGATGGATGATGATTGCTTGTCGATACTAAGAAAAAGAGCTTTGTCAAACCTGAAGTTGTCTCCTTTCCTAATAAAAAATATTATTTTTATTTTCATGCTCGGAGAAAATTGTAATGCTGCCAGCAGCAGGCAGAGGGAAAAACAAGCACCACCCCAAAACCCAAGGTGACTCGGATGTTTGTTTATTTGTGTGTATTGAGGTAGGTGAGGCACTATTTATTTATTTATTTTTAAGAACAAAAGCTATCAAGGGAAAGAAAACACTTCTTTTATGGTAAGTTCATGCAGGTTTCCAGGAATTTTCCTTCTTTAATGAGCAAAGATTTAATCTACTTCGTTGCCTGCTTTCTCTGATCATCTCCCTGAGATGCATGGGCTCCTGGGCTTTCAAAGGGGTGCTCCAAGACCTAGTGGGATGTGCCTTAATGTTGTGCAGACTTTGTGAGGTGGGAACCTTGTTTTGGAACAAGTGTTTGCCCACAACATACAGCTGTGAATGCACAGGCAAAGCCACCCATCACTGTGTGTGTTTGTGCAGAGGTGTTTTCTTCAGAGCTTGCTGGGACCGGGTTAATGAATAGCCAAGGTGAGAAATGAGGTGGCTGCAGATATTTTATAGAATCATAGAATGGTTTAAGTTGAAAGAAACCTTTATAGACCATCCAGTGCCACCCCCTGCCATGGGCAGGGACACCTCCCACCAGCCCAGGGTGCTCCAAGCCCCATCCAACCTGGCCTTGGACACTTCCAGGGATCCAGGGGCAGCCACAGCTTCTCTGCCCACCCTGTGCCAGGGCCTGCCCACCCTCCCAGCCAACAATTCCCTCCCAATATCCCATCCATCCCTGCCCTCTGGCACTGGGAAGCCATTCCCTGTGTGCTGTCCCTCCATTCCTTGCTCCAGGTCCCTCTCCAGCTCTCCTGGAGCCCCTTTAGGCAGGAGCCTGGAGCCTTCTCTTCTCCAGGTGAACAATCCCAGCTCTCTAATCCTTTTTCTGTAAGAGAGACTCCAGCCCCTGGAGAACCTCCATGGTCTCCTCTGGACTCTCCAGCAGCTCCATGTTCTCCCTGTGCTGGCACCCCAGGGCTGGGGGCAGCTCTGCAGGGGGTGGTGTCATCAGAGCAGAGGGAGAAAGTACTCTTAAGTAACTTCTAACAAAACATTTAAACTTCTTAGAGTTAAATTGCCAACTATAGCTGAGACTTGTCAAGACACATTTAGTGATTGAACCTTTGCTCAAAGCAGGAGCATTTTTGGCTCCCTCCTTTCCCCTTTTACTCTGTGTGTGTAACAGTGATTTGTCCACCCTCTCTCCTGCCACCAATGGAGTTCTGTTTCCTTCGGTGCTTGGGGGAGCAGAGCTCAGTCCAAATGTGCCCTGAGCTGGAGCCAGGATGCTCTCAGCCAGGAAGACTCTGCTGAGATGGATTTGGTCCTCTTGGAGCAGGTGATGCTCTGGGCTTTGGTAACTCCCTGCCTTTATGTGCCTGAAGGTGACAGTCTCCAGGCTAATCCATGCTGGTTCCTCCATTCCAGCCAGCAAAGGAGCTCTGAGCCAGGTGTGAAACCACTGGTGCTCTCCTGAAAATCTGTGTTTTCCTGGGGACCCCTGAAAAGTGGGAAACAAGGAGTGTAAATCTCTAAATGAGCACATACCCTGATGTTGTCTCAAGGTCTGACTTTGTCTCCATCAGCCCCTGTTTCTTCCAGCCCTCCCTCCCTGTGTTTTTCCACGCCATAAAAACAGGAGCCAGGCTCTTTACGACCCAGCAGGAGCCGGGGCTTTCCGCTTGTTTGCTCTGCAAAGACTTAACGTGCTTTTGGCCACTGTGAAGCAGCTCAGGCCGATGAGGAGGGTGACTGGGGCTGGCTTTGGGCAGTTATTGCTCTGCATTTCCCATTCCAAAGCTTTCATCGGAGAGTCCTCCTTCTCTAAGTCATGTCACAGGAGAAGGAACTAAGTTTTGTAATCTCTCTCTTCAAGAACTTGGAAATTTGTGTTCTCAGTGAGAGCTTGGAGTTGAAAGTGAGGAGATATTTGAGTAATGTGGTTTCTGTTTATTTAAGAGGAAAAATACTCAACTCCTTCTACCACCACCTTTGACCTTTCCTCCCTGGGAGGGAATAGATAAGCAAATGGGAAAACTGGGGGTGTGGGAAGAAGGATAAGGGAGGTAGTGACTTTGAGCAAAACTGTCATATGAGTGTCCAGCTGTCTGTCCATCTGTGAATATATTGTAATTATTAATAACATAAGTGATACCGTGGGTTCTTGGCAGTAGCACTGAGCCCTTGGGACACCTCTGGAGCAAGTCAGTGAATAGCAGTGGCTGTGCACATAGTCAGGGATCCATTTGGCTCACTGGGTGTCAGGTTTTTTGTGCCAAAGCACTCTCTGTGGAAGGGCAAGAGCATGTGGGGTCTGCATGGATCTTCCAGGGAGGTCAGGCTGGCTCTCCTGGTTCTCTCAGTTAGCAGGGAACACCGAGTGCATGGCCTGGAAACATCTGACTTAAAAAGCACATGGTGCCTCTGAACCCTTTCCAGCACTGCCACCAGCCAAGAAACTCTAGGTTTATAGTTTCACACATCTTCATTTTTGTGGATTTAAGTGGACCAGCAGCATTGTGGAGGATTAACTGGGAGTTAAAAAAGCATTTATGAGGTCCCCCTTTTGCTGGAAGGATATAGAGTGAAATATTCCCCGTGTCTCTAAGGGCTGGGTTTACAGCCTGCCCTTGCACTCCTGGAGAACACAGATGTGCCCTGAGAGAGATGACAGCACCAGATTCCAGCTAAATTGCACACCAGCTCTTCCCCTTGCTCTGGACTTCCAGCAGTGCATGGAAGTGAGTGTTTGAGAACCAGCAGAATCCAGAATCTGGGGCATTTCCAGTAGCTCTCCCAGCAAACAGAGCCCTGGGCTGATTTTCTCCATGCTGGGAGGTTGGGATAGTGCTGGGCTGTTGGAGGAGCCACCTCAAGTCCAGGGAGCTGCTCTCCCTGTGCATGTTGTGAAGCAGCCAAGGGTGCCTAGGGCAGGTCCTGGCTGCTCTCTGAAGCCTCATCCATCACTGTCCTGGGATCCTGCCTAAGCCAGGCAGGTGAGTGCCAGCTGATGGGCACAGCCTCTCTAAGGGCACCTCCTGTGATCCTAAAAAATACCTGGAGAAACAGCTGAGGAAATGGTTGTTCCTTAAAGCCATTGCAGGGCTCCTTTGTTGGGTTTCATACTCTGATCTCACAGAATCTCAGTCCAAATGGATCCTACCAAGCTGATGGCAATCTTCAGCTGTTATTAAAATGATTTGGATTGAGTTTCTGTGACATCTGCATGTCTTTACATCTCATCTCTGTGGCATGGAGAACAAACATCTCACATGTCTCTATACTAAGAATTCCAGAAAGCTGTGGGGAAAAGAGTGTTCTAAGAGCAGGCCAAATGCATTCCTCAGTCTTATTCCCCATCACTTCTCACTCCATATTTACTAATATTCATGGCTTTGGATGTTTATTTCCCTCCAGAATAAGTATTTGGACTCCATTTAAAATTAATTCACTACTGCTAAAGCCAAGTACCTTAGTTTTGGGTGCTCTGGTTTAGTCCAGTGTTTAAAGGAAGGTACTTTGTCAGCTCTGGCCTCACTTGGGAAATGAAGATTTCACATCTGTTCCCCTGGGCTAAATGTGGTGTGACTATGATGAGAAGTTCAGGGACCCCTTGGTGGGTACCTGTGTGCCTTCTGGGATCCTTGGCTGATCCAGCTTTTTTAGGATTTTGGGGTGGCAAAAAGTTTGGCAAGAAGCCTCTGAAGCTGACAAAAATCAGATGGTGAAATCTGGAGCCTTTTTTTGATACAAGAGACCTGAATAGAACAGAGAACTGGGATCTCTTAGGGACCAAGTGCCCATTTTTGTGGTTTTATTTTTATTAACCTAAAGTTTTCCTGCTGTATTCTGAGTGGAAAGGCAGAATATGTAGAGTTACATTCCAGTTTGATGGGCTTGCTTAGCACCTGGAGCTAGGAATCTTCTCACAGCTTCCCTGGGGTTTATGTATTAAAGAAGGAATGAATGGCAAATGCAAATAGTCCAGGTGAGGAGGTTAAAGTGGATAGTCAAAGCTGAGCCTGAAGATTGGACAAGTTCAGCTGCAACCTCTTTAGAGAACAGCCAGGGAAGAGTTTATTTGCACAAACAGTGGAAAGAGTTGGGCAGCACTTGAGAGGTGCAGCTGCAAGGGAAAGGATGACTAGGCAGAAGACTGGCCAACCTTGGAAGCAACAACGAGATCAAGAACCAGGGGAGCTCAGGTGGACTGTCAGGAGTGATTTCCTGACAGAATGATCTCTTAAGATTTGTGGTTTCTTAAAGGAGTCTGTCACTGGTGTCATTTAAAACTAAGCCTTCACTTTGTGCCCTGTTTATAAAGCAAGGGTTTAATTTGCTGTAAGGATGAGACCCTTCACTGTGCTAAGATGGTTTTGATGAGCAAAGAGGCACTTTTTTATTTACAAGGTGGAGGGAAAGGGTGTAAAATGGAGTCTTGTGATGTTGGCTGCACAGGTACACATAAGCAGCCTGATGAAGCAGCTCTGAAATATTTCTCCCTATGAAAGGTCACTGTCACCTTTGCTCAGTATTGTCTCATGGAAGAGAGGGGACAGGGCTGAGGAAAAAGGGTAAGGGGACAGCAGAGAAGAGCAACAGGAAAATGAAATGTGCAGGTGTGAATCCTATCCTGGATGAATCCACTCTTGAAACTTTTAAGGCGATAACAAGGCACAAGGATTCCAACTGAACGAATTTATATCTGTATTCCAAAGCAGCCTAACGGGGAAGCTTCTCATCAGTGAGACTTATTACAGGGCCTGAAAAAATCCCTGCTGCATCAGTGCCTATATGCACAAAATTAATGCAAAGGAAAAGCTCCCTCTCCAGTCCCACCACCCACACATCTGCTGACCACCCTCCCCTGCTCTGGCTTCATGGCTTCACACGTGGAGAGAGGATGGATATGATTAATCAAGGACTGCAGGAGATGCTGAACATTCATGGCCCTGTGGAGCCTGGGGTGGCTGATGTCTGTGGTGAGGACTGAGGCAGGGAGGCTTTCAGTTGCCAGCTAGAAATAGAAGAAAAAGAACCCCACCAAACTGGAAAAAAAAAGGGTGTTTCTGTGAAACTCGTAGGATGTAAAAAATCAGTAGCTTTGCAGAGCTCTGCTCCCAGTATTATTCTTTGTGATTAGGCTAATGAGCCCTGACTCTTACAGGTATAGTGTGCTGTGATACCCACAGGGGTTGGGATCTTCATCAGACAATTAGGTCTCTCCCTCTGTGCAGGCATTTTATAATAAATAATCAGTAGTCTTAATATGGTTTTGAAGCTGGTCAGCACAGTCATTAGCCTGCACAGCTCAGAAGTTCAGCTAAATTCACTTACTCAGAGTTGTTTGCAATACCTCGCCTGGTAATGAATGTAAATGTTTTATGAAAGTAAATGTTTAGATTTCTTGAATGCATTTAGATAATTTTCTTTTTCAAGTGGAAAAAAAAATAGCCATGGCTTGATGTAGGAGGATTGTCTTTAATGGGGGGCTGGTGCCTTGCTCTGTTCCATGATCTTGGCTCACATTGGGTTTGGGACATGCCATGGTTAAGAAGACCTGGTGCCCAGTTTGTGTCTCTTAGCAGGGCTGGTGCCCCTTTTTTCACAGGTATGTGCAAAAAAAATAGACACAAAGAAGAGCTTGGCCATAACTTCCATGAAAAAAATAAAATACAAATCCTGCAGGTTTATTTCTGAATCTTTTTCAAGATTTCCATGCAGTTTAGCAGCAATTTTAGGCCCAGCTGCTCTACCCTGCTGTGCCCTGGTGATGCACAGGGGAAGGTGGTGTGTCCATAACCCACCCTGCCAAGCACATGATGTGTTTGGCCAGGTCTCAACCCTGCTGTATTTCCAATGATTTCATACTCCCTCCTAAATTCATAAAAAGCATCTCAAAACTCATCTGTCAAAAGCATCAACACTGCTCTGATAAGTGTTTTAATTTTATTTAATCGCTTCTAGCTGTGCATCTCCTTGGTGATTGATCGTGGCCTCTGTCACAGGGCTTGGGAGAATGCACAAAAATCAAACTAAATGATAGTGTTGGCCAAACTCTAAGACAGTCATGAAACCAGTTCCTGACCAACAAAACCCATTTGCCAAAGATAAATCCTGTTTTAGTTAAAAAGCCAGGGCAAACAGATGTCTCGCACGGTGCCCTGTAAATAAACATCCTGCAGCTCCAGGGCTCCCAACAAATCACAAACTCCAAAAGTGGTCTCTAGATATGACAGATGCAGGGTGTTCTCTCCCTGAGTTATGGCTGGCATCCCACAATTAGGTTGGGATATGGGGAACCTGGGCCTATTCTGGATTAGAGGGGTCACTGTTCCCTTGTTAGACACAATGTGCAGTGTTCAAACCCTGTAACTCTTGGCATTTAAAACTGGTCTCTGAGTTAAGCACTCTGGCTCCTGGTTTGTCAGAAGAGAGGATTAATTTAGGAACCTATCACACACCACTGATTAAAAGCAGAGGCTGGGCTGCCCCTGGATCCCTGGAAGTGTCCAAGGCCAGGCTGGATGGGGCTTGGAGCACCCTGGGCTGGTGGGAGGTGTCCCTGCCCATGGCAGGGGGTGGAAATGGATGGACTTTAAGGTCCTTTCCATCCCAAACCATTCTGTGATTCCATGAATTCTGTTTTAGATTCTTTACAGGAAAGGACCATGTTTGTCTTTCTAGAGAGGCTGAGTGGAAAAAGGAAAAAAAAAAAGGTAAAACTACTGGAAAAGAAGTGATGTTTGATGCTATCAGAGATGAAAGCACCGATTTGCTGTGTTATCTTGCAGTGTGGATGAGTTTCTGTAGGAAAGGTGGAAGCTGAAACCACCCTGATGGAGCAGCAGGTGGTGGGAAGCACCCAGGAGTCAATGCTGGTTTTCCCTTGTGTTTTCCACAGTGCTCTCCTGCTCTAATGGTATTTTCTCCTGTTTCCCACACCGTCCCATTTGGCATGTGTGGCCTGTACAGGATCCAACACCGTGTGGGTGATGCTGAGTGCCTCTTTTGCTGCCCTATTGCCAAGATACCCCAAATACCCTGCCAGGCCTGGAGCTTGGCTGAATGGTGATTTCCTGGAGCTCCATCTGGCTAAAGCCAAGGTTTTTATGGTGATTTGAGAAGCAGAGCATTGTATCACAGTCTGTTTGCTCCTCCTTGCTGTGGGCAGCATCCTTACCCTCGTGCCTTGGGCTGGGGTCAGGGCTTGCAGACCCAGGGGGAGGGAGTGGTGCTGGGAGAGGGGATGGGAATAGACTCTGGGATTTCTTTCCCTTCTGGATGTAACTCACACTTAAAAGCACTTGGTAATTGTGGTGCCAGCAAAACTTGACAAACTGGCTCTCTTATTTGGGGATCGATGCATAGCCAGATTTCTTAGATGCTTCTTTCCCCCTTCCCTGTGTGTTACAAATTGTTCTAATGTCACATAAGGGATTGGGAGGGAAACTTGGGCTCCATTCATACCAGCATTGTTGCTAGGAAACCTCTCCCTTTGACAAAGTATGTTGAGCATGCCTGGATTTGCCTTTGGCTCTCCAAAGGACAAAAATCACCATGTGGCACTGGAGGGGGGTGGGAGGGGATGGAGGGAAAGAAAAATCCTGAAAATTTCTTTTAAATTTTAAACTGTGCCAAACAATGCTCTGGATTGCAGATGCCAGTGCTTGTGGTTTGGTGGGTTTGCTCCAGGAGCAGATGAGGCACAGTTCGACCCTTCTATGCTCCATGTGCTTTCCAGTCAGGCTGGATTCTCCGTGTCCCCTTCTGCTACCTGGGGCTGCTGTGCCATCTGGGAGAGGACCCGGAATTCCTGCCCATAGTTACCCCACGGGGGGAGCCAGCCCTTGGTATCCATGTGTGAGCACAGGGCACAGATTCTCCAGCACTCAGGGAAGCTGCTTGATTTACTGAGGTGGCTCTGGTGGGAAAGAAGAGGTTTCATGATTGCCTCTCTGTCTCTCTTTCCTTTCCCGCTGAATTTCAAATTATTAATTTAAAAAATTCCAGCTATCCATCGTGTGTGCATACACACATGTTCTATTTAACTTGTGGTTGCTTTTGGTAGGCTTAAAGAAATAAGAAAATATTTGTAAAATATTCTGCTTTGTTCCTCAGAGGAGTGAAGTCTTAATTATTTAAAACCAGCCTTCTTATTTTTTTTCACACAAATTGGCATTTTTGGTTTTAATTTTTGGGTTTTTTCCCCATTCTGGCTGAGAATCCTGCAGAGTGGAATTGTTTTTTTGGATGCAGTGGTTGCTGCCAAACACTTTGGATGAAGTGCTGCACATCAGTGTTGACCCCTGGTCAACACAGAAGGGGAAAATCTGGTCTTGTGGCCAGGAGATTACAATAACAGGTTTTAATGTTGCAATTTTGGCTGTGGAATAGACAAATCTGTGCCTCGAGATGGAATACTGGGTGCAGAAAACATGGACTGTGCCCTTATGGTCTCCAGTGCACACACCACGGCATCAGAAAGCTGATAAATTGATCGTTACCTTAAAGAAATAAGGTGGGAGATCAGTAACTTACTGAGCTTATTTTAACTTGTCTTAGTAAAATTCCTAATTCTTGATTTGCAGTTGGCACTAATGAAACCTCATGTAGAATAGAAGGTCTTGTGGATTTCTCTGAGGGATTTGCTTTCCATTTCTCACTCATTTACTGTGTCATTTACAGTGAGGAATAAAAGGGGTCCAGTGGCTCCTGCTTTGTCCTCAGCTGACTCCATTGTGTGAAGGGGACGTGGGAGTGGAGGGGGAGCAGCTCCAGCCACTGGTCCTGCTGCTCTTCCTGCAGCTAATGCTGTGAGCACCCCTTGCCAAGGGTTTTCCCAGGACAAAGAAATGGTAATGAAACATCCCTGTGAATCCCAAGCCCTGACAAGCAGCCCAGACTCACCACAGCCGTGCTGTGCCCTCTGCCTCCCTCCCAGGTCCGAGCTGCTCGGGGCAAAAACTTTGTCCCTGTCCCCTGCTCCTACTCCCTCCCCTGTAGGCACCTCATTACCCATCACACCACCTCCCATCTTCCTATTAACTCCCCTCTTGGCTTTCCACCCCCCTAATATCATGGTTGTTTGTTCCATGCTAAATGCTTTCTGCTAAAGCAGCATCTGGGTCCCTTTGTGCGAGGTCTTGCATATCTGTGTGAGCCTTCAGAGCTGAAAGGAGTAGAAGAGTGCAAGGATTCCTCTCTCTGTTTTGAGGAGGAGAAACTAAGGCTCAGGCATGTGAACTGGGTTGCCCAGCATGGTTCTTTCAGTTTGGAGGGCTCAGATTTTTTTCAGACCAGTAGCACCAGTGGCTTCCTGATGGACCCCCAGGCCTCTCCTAGGTTGCTGCACAGACTTCAGTGGATCTACTGATGAACAGCCCAGGACCTGCCTATTGCTCCTAGGGTAGAAGCAATCCTAGTAATAGTTCAGGTTTCCTTTTCCTGCCATCTGCTTCTCAAGGTCCAGTAAAGAGGAGCTGATTTTCTTTAAGGCATTTGTCTCTCCTGGTGGACAGTGAAGGTATTCCCACCACTCAGACCTGTCTCTGCACACCCTTGCTCAGGGTGTTCACAGAGGTGTGATTTTAGTGGGGCCTCTGAACATGTAGGGTTTTCTAAATTTATCATAATTCCTATAATTTTCATGGTTTTTTCTGTTGTGCTCTGTGAATTCACAGGTTGTTCCTGTGCTCTTCAGTGTCAACTTTCTGCTTAATGAGCAGCTATAGGTCTGCATTCACAAAACCAGATGAAAATGTGATTTTCAGGGGTGTTATGACAGTTCAGTGTCCATAATGTATTTGGTTTGGGATGAACTGGAGAATCTGCTTGCTTTTCAGGCAATTATTAGAGTTTGTAGAGGTGTTTTATCAGATCAGCCTTTATATCACCTGCAAAGATCAGGAAGGAGTCATGGCAGTCCTGGGGAGGGGATAAAGTTTGGTTGCTCACATCAAGATTTTATAGACATAAAAGATGCATAAAATCCCTTTGTCTCTAAAACAAATACTCCATACATTAGGCTGGGAGCATCATTATGGGTGATGCATTTGGAGCAGTAGGATCCTGACCTACATTTCCCCATTGGAACTTGCCCATGGGTATTTCCACTTTAACCTACCTTTAGGTTCAATATATTTAGCTTCTTGGCACCTGCTTTCAAGGTTTAAGTAGACCTGAGTTTTATTTAATAATTATTTTAAACCTGAGCCTCTCCCTTGATGAGGAAACAATCCTTTCCAAATGGTTACTTTTATTTGAAATTGCATCTGAACAAAGGGCTCAGGGCAGATTTATCTCTTCTGCTTCCAAAGCTTTTTGTAGCTCTCCATCAACTTTGGAGTAGAGGGTCTATCCATGAAATTTAATTTATCAAACTCCTCTGCCTATGGCAGCAGCTCTGATGCCCTGGCTGCCCTTTCAGAGCATTTCCTACTGAAAGCAGGGAGATATTTACTTGCATTTTAGCAACTCTTTGAAAATGGTCATTATCAGGATGTATCATCGTGGGTGAAGTATCCTGAGTTTAATCTGCCTGTTGAAATTTCCTTCATGTAACAACACAGTGTGTGCCCTGTAAATAACATACTGCAGCTCAGGAAATGAAAGATGTTTTGAATAAATAAATAATGGCTTGCTGACTACTGAGGCTCCTGGCTTTGGTAATGTACTGGGGAAGAGAAAGCAAATAGAAATCTCCTTCTGGGCATTTCCAAACATCAAAATGCCCTCCGTGTTTTGTTGTGGTTAAATGTACAACCCCATCTGAAGCCCTGAGACCCCTGTTTGGGTGGCCTTGCAAATGAGTTCCAGTGATATTTCAGTAATTGTAGTTAGTGCAAGGAAACAGGAGTTCTTGGTGGAGGTAGGGGATTTTTTAATGAAAAATTCTGGCAATGCAAGGGATGTGTCTAAACCTTCTGAAGTCTGGTTGCTTAATGATAACTGGAAACATCAGAGGGATGTGAAGATCTGGGAGTTCTGTGGATGACTTTTGGCAAGTGTTTACCTTCTGCTTGACTTTTAAATGCTGTGATGTGCAATGACACCACGTTGTGTTGAGCCATGGGACAGGGTGAACCTGGCCCAGGCTCCCATACAAACTGATGGATGTTCTATGCTGTTGGAGGACCCCAGGAAACAGGGAAGAAGTCCTCAGTGTAGTGGGTGTGAAGAGGTGCTAGGTTGAGATCATCAGCCATCCTTGTAAAACCCTCTCTGATTCCATAATTAACCTGAGCTTTAGCAGAAAAGTTGCATTTGTGGAAGGAAAGGACTGGAGACAGTGAATCCTGGTGGGTTGGGGCTGATATTTGGTTGAGCTTGATGTGTCCAGCTTGGGTGGAGACCAGCACTACCCATGAAGAAACAGAACACCTCCCATTGAGACTGTGGAGACACGGCTGGTTTGCAAATCCTGCTGCTGAATCACTTTCACAAACTCTGGCTTAGGTAAAAGACAGAAATCTATCAAATGTTGTACAGATTAACTTATCACCCAGTTAAATGGGCTGTCAGTCTGGGCTGCCTGTGCTTGGCAGGGTGAATTCAAATGCATGCAAATTTCCCTGGTGGCTGACGAGCGACGGTGGTGGAGCTGTCAACTGATGACATGTGAAAATACATTAACATTGGTTAAAATATATTTGAAAGGGATAGCTCATATTTTGATAACATTTTCACAGGCAAATGATTTGTATGAGGTCTGAAACACTGACCACATAATTTATGCTGGGAGGGAGGAATTTTTTTTTATTAGCAACTCTTCAGACCTGTTTTGTGCTTAGAGGAAGCCCCCAAACAATTAACAGTTGCCACACAACCCGGTGCGAGTCCCATGTGCCACCATTGTATGGAGTCACTGTTCCGGTAGCCTCACTTGTCACTTCCACTTGATCTTCCCAAAAGTGATTAGAAACTTCAAAAGAACCAATTACACAGGCCATTGTGTTATAGACCTGGCACTGCCTTTTGAGCCTCGTGCTCCTCCCTGTGTTTGGACTCTCCATCTTTAATTTCTCCTGTTTGCAGGATGGATTTCTCCACTTAATGGGGACTTTGGAAAAGTGAAATGCTGAAAGCTCCATGGTCCTTAGCTTTGGCTCAGTTGTTCTATCAGGGCTTAGTGACTCCTTAACCACCCCCTCCATGAACTCACTGGGGAGCCACTTGGTCTGTGTTGGTCACTTCATGTGTTTCCAGTTAGGCCAGTGACCATTTCCATCAGTGGCCTTGCAAGGTAGAAGAAAGAGGCAGCTCACTGCAGGAAAAGGTCGTGGGATGTGAACAAGTGTTGAGTGAGCTGTGTGATAAGAAAAACATCTGAAGCATGTGATTCAAGGTTCATCCTTTAGTCTTGAATCTTCAGGGGTGAAAGGGGAGAACTTAGCACAGTCTAAAAACAGCAGATCTCACAGTTCAGCAGTCAACCATGGCGTCTGATACATGAAAAAAATTACTTATGCTGTCAGCTTCCATTATTTACATGATCTTTCTGTGGCTGAGTCGTGGCTGTGGATGTGCAATTCAGCTAGAAAAATTGCATATTTACACAGATGGGTGCTGGCATGTGACCAGGGCTTGAGCAAAATGCATGGGTAGAGGTAGAAATCAAATACAGAGAGTGGTGAGTTGGGTTTTGAGGGGTTTGAGTACAAGGTACAAATGTTTACAGATGCTCATAGGTTTGAAAGGCTCTCTTGGAAATGGTGATTCCTGGGGAAAAAGAGGGTATTTGGAACAGCTCTGGGTGTTTGCTCCCCCTGCCTTCCTGGGGTGTCTGTATATCCTGTTTTAGAGGATGCTACAGGGCATCTCTACCTCTTGTTCTATTTGGAAACTCATAGCAAAGGTGATGTAAGTGTAGTCACAAAAGTCTGAATTGGACTAAAAGTATCTTTTTTGCAGAATAATGGAAGTTGAATGTTAGAGTGTAAATGTAGTGCCTGGGATGTGGGAGAAGAGACCTGGTGGTGCTCCTGCACAGAAGCATCTTATGATGAGAGAGAGACAGAGGTCCTTTCTCATTCTCTTCTTCCCCTTTGCTGCTGTGGATTGTGTGTGGACTGAGCTATTCCCACCATAGCCTAGATTACAGTATAATTAAATCAGTGGGATTTTATCAGTAAACTTGTTTTTTGGTTTTTTTTTCTGGGCGTTATAAGGGTGTGTTGGTGGGTTCTGGGCATAACTTCTTGCCTGAGAACCCCCCTCAAAGTACAAACCTGGGGATGAGGTGAAATCCTTAACCTTTTCAGTGGCCATATGACAGTCTCATAAATCCCCCCTGCGTTTCTGGGCCTTACCTTTTGAACAGCACCATCCCTATATGCAGATGGGCTGTAAAATATTTCAGCAATGTGCTGACTCAGTCCCTGCTGTGAAGTTTGCAGAGAGGGAGTCCTCTGGCACTGGCAACCTGAACCTGGAGCAAATGCAGGTGATGGGAAAGCTCACCAGGTTTCAGACTGGACAGGAGCTTCTATTAGAATAAAGCTTGGAATGTTGTGGGGATTATCTCGATACCAAGGAGCGAGGTGAGGTTTTTGTCATTGTGGTGTGAGGTGACATCTTCTTGACTGAACTTAGTTTTAAGTAGAAATCTCAGATCTGGTTTTTATCTACAAAGTTCAAACGTAGGCTATGTGTCAGGAGTGTGGACCTCAGTGCTGCAGGGCACAGGTAATGGAGGAAAGGGGGAACAGGGGGATAGGGCCATGCCATCAGAGAGACCACCAAGCAGGGCAACAGGTCCTCTGTTGACATTAGTGGTCTGTGGATAACTTGGAACAACATGTATTTCACATTAAAACATTATAAAATATTTGTAGGTGCGTTTGTGCCTCTCTTTAGGGTGTGACTCTCCCTTCCCTTAAGGAGGAGAAGTGTCCTTGTGGGTTGCCAGGTATTTAACACGTGGAAAACAGGTACATAAAATCCATTTAACTTGTCAGTGGATCAATTGCTTTTCCCCTGGCAGTGGTGTGATGTACAAACCCTTTCCCTCCAAATTGTTCTTTGCAGTTATCCACAGTTCCCCTCTGCTGCTTGTAGCCTGGCTGAACTCCAGTCAGTGTTATAAACTGGGGGCAAAAAAAGGCAGAGAACTGGGGGGCAAAAAAAAGGCAGAGAGATTCTTGCCCAGGTGGAGGCATTTCCTTATGAAAAAGAAGACTAAAAAGCACAGAGGTTTTATACTGTTAAGGAAACAACTCACTTTCCCAGAGAACTAATTCACTAGTGATTTTTGTTTTGAAGGAAAAAACTTCCATGGTCAGTTTTAACAATTCAGAAACTTCTGAGCACGGACGCACTAATGAGAAAGCGTTAATTACAGCACAAGCCATGCAGAGGAAACTCCGTGCCTCAACTCTAAGCGCTGCAGCTCTCCCTGCCAGCGCATCCCTTGCCCACCAGGGCAGTGAATAAGCAGGGAGGGCGATGACAGCAGGGCTGTGATATAAGGAGGGTCCCCGCCTCCCTCTGCAGAGCCCCGCTAATTGCTTTTCCCGTTCCAAGGCCGGTGCCACCCCTCGGGGTGTGAATTCCGCCTGTTCGTGCCGCCGCAATTGTCGGGTCATTGTGCGCCTTTGCCTTCTCCCACTCCCAGCTGTTCCCGGCTGCTCCGGGTGCCCGGGAATCGCTCCTGCAAGGGGCAGGCCCGCTTTGCCTCCCTGGGAAAATTGGCTCCTTGGATTATATCTGTGTCCATAGCACGTTCTGCATCCCTATGTGTTTTTTTTCCCATGCCCGTCCCCTTCCAGGGAGGAAAAAGTGTCACCGGTGCAGGCAGAGGAGAGGTGGCACTGCTTTGCCACGGGGCTCTGTGTGATGGGTACATTGCAGGGATTACCCTTTTGGCACCCGTTTTGTGCCAAAAAAACAGCTCTTGGGAAAGATGAGATGTTTCAGATGTTTTGTGTTCCCTGTGACTCTCATACAGTCCCAGAATAGCTGGGGTTGGAAGGGACCTCTGGAGATGATCCAGTCCAACCCTCCTGCCCAGGCAGGGTCACCTGGAAATGGACTGGATGGACCTTATGAGTCTCTTCCAACTCAGAACGTTCTGTGATCCTGAGTTAGGTGGCACAGGAATTCATCCAGGTGGGTTTTGAATGTCTCCAGAGAGGGAGATGCCACCACTCTCACTCCTGCTGTGAAAATTCCTTCCCTTGGTCCCTTCTTTTACCCAAAGCCGTTCCCTGACTCCAGCATTTCCAGGATCAGCACCCACTTGCTTGTTTTTGGAAGGGTCTCTCTGAAGTCCCAGAACTTTGAGGACTAGTTGTGTTTTTTGCTGAACAGGCCCAGGTGTACTCAGTGCTTGGCCCAAAAAACCCAGATGCTGTTTGGGACATCTCAAATGAGCCTCTCAGCTTAACTAAATTCTTTGCCCAGGTATGAAAGTTTTTGTTGTATTTGATTTTTCTGCCTCTTTCCCTCCCCCCCTTTTTTTTTCCTGCAAGATGATTATAGATGATAAAGTAGGATGCAAAAGTCATCATTAAAAATGCATTTTGTAAAATTGAAACTTAAGTGTCAGGTTTTTCTAGCAGTCTGTCAAATACTTGACAATGAAAATAGCTGATTTTAAAAATTTAATGAGACACAATAAGGACTAAATGCACAAGAAGCTTGCTTGTTCTTAGAATAAAGTAGAAACATAACAAGTCCATTATATTTCCTTACAAAAATGTCTCATTTGTAAAATATGCTACAATCTATTTTTAATTAAATTAGTATATGCAATTTATTACCCGAGCTATATTTATTAATATTTAATGTTTAATTTTGAATTAATTATCCAAGTGAAAGAGCACTCAGCTGGGCTGGAGAGACTCACAAAACAGTGAGTGTCCTGCAGCAGCTGAAGGTAACCCTGTGGTCTTTATGTCCTGGGCTTTATGGGAATGAGGGCAAAAAAAATGCACAGCAGAAGTTTTGGGTGCAGTCACCATCCTGTATGGAAGTGTGGAATCCCTCAGGAGATGAATGCCTGGTGTTCAGATGTTTATAAATTTGGGAAGTGTTTTCTTTCCCTGAGCCACACAGAATGACACAATGGATAAGGTTGGAAGAGGCCACTGGAGGTCACCAACCTGGCCTTGGACACTCCCAGGGATCCAGGGGCAGCCCCAGCTTCTCTGCCCAACCTGTGCCAGGGCCTGCCCACCCTCCCAGCCTGGAATTCCTTCCCAGTATCCCATCTAACCCTGCCCTCTGGCAGTGGGAAGCCATTCCCCTTGTTATGTCATCAAAAATTACTGCACTGGTTACATTTGGGCCACGTTTCCCAGGTTTTCTTCACCATTATGACAGCTTGAGAGGAGCAGTCATTTATTATTTGTGGGTGCCTGGAGAGCCCAAAATTTGGGCAAGCTCTCCTGCAGGCACCAGCTCTGCCCCCGCATTTCATGGCACACCCTCTAAATTCTTGCCTCTGTTTTCTGTTCCTTGGCTTGGACACATTTCTAACATGACAGATTTCTGGGCTTGGAGCACTTCAGGGCAATTCTCTTGAAGCACCTCTTGTTTTTTTCTCTCAGTTTGGCACTTTTTTTGGTTTCAGCAGCTCAGTCTTTGTGAACATGCCTAAAGAGATGTCTTGCTTTCAGCCATATATGAGTCGACAGGCTCTGCAGCAACAGGGAGATGTGAAAGTACAATGGAATACTTTCTAATTTACCAGGATAATTTGCAGAGACTGCTAGTCCTCTGTTGGTTTAAGTCAAACTTCAGTGTGGGTTGTTTTTTTTTTTCCTTTTTTTTTTCTCCTTAGGAATATAATTTTATATTAATTACACTGGGATTATCCAAAGGCGTGTGGAAATTCTCTATGATTAGTTGAAAGAGGCACCTTCCTGGGGAGGAAAAAGGCCAATACACTGTGACAGAGCTCAGACAGTTGCAGTATTTTGATCAGCATGGGCATGCTACCCATTAGTACAAACTGAAATAAAAACCCTAGGAATGGTGATTTTCTACATGCAAT